>ONZH01027871.1:0-142695 GCA_900303285.1 Rhinella marina | reverse complement strand
GGTTTCTGTCACCAGTTTTTTTGGTATGAATCAGGCTGACATTAGAGATGTGCTAATGTCACCTGATTCCAAATATATATCTGTTTTATTTACTGGTGCCCCCATTTTTATATAAAATGAACTTTTATTTTATGGTAATAAGGCCTCTAGGTGCAAGGGGCGTTACCCCTGCTCCTAGAGGCTCTGTTGATTGACATGACCAGGCAAAGAAGAAACACTCCATTCACCATAGCTTTTAAGGACCTTCAATGATGTCATGACCATGTGATCAGTCACATGGTTTAGGAGGAGACAGGCTGTTTGTGTGATCCTAACCATGTGACTGATCACATGGTCATGACATCATTGAAGCTTCTCTGCCTAGGCCTGTCAATCAACAGAGCCTCTAGGAGCAGGGGTAATGACCCTTGCACCTAGAGGCCTTATTACCATAAAATAAAAGTTCATTTTATATCAAAATGGTGGCACCAGTAAATAAAACAGATATATATTTGGAATCAGGTGACATTAGCACATCTCTAATGTCAGCCTGATTCATACCGGAAAAACTGGTGATAGAAACCCTTTAAATGAGTGGTTACTTGGAGCTCGTCACGAGGAGGCCGTCCGCTGACGAGCTGCGTACATAGAAGCTGCGCTCCAACTTAGAAAATTCATTATCAACTTACCCTTTCATTGCGGCTGCGCTCGCACTTGGGAGTTCTCCTCCAACATAATATGTACTGCTCATGCGCTTCCTCATATGACAGCACCATACTCTGACAGAAAACTACTGCGCTACAACTTAGAAGAGAGAGAGTAAAATGGAGAGTACCAATAAGTATGTTGGTAATAATAATATTTACATTGGACTTCCCTCACACTAATTGGGTACTTGTTCCCTCTAAGTTCTCAGAGTAAAATATAACTTGCTTATAATAAACCAGTATATATACATAGTTTGTGCTCCTATTTACAAAAAGGAAGAAAATGTAAAACCTTCATTCAGTCCTTTTGGACTCGGGCTATCAAGCCTAAAAATCCATTTTGTTTCTTCATGTAAAAGGATTCTATCCAGGTTCCCCCTCCTCACTCCTTAAAGGGTTATTCTCATTTTAGACAATGGGGGCATATCCCTAGGTGGTGGCCGGACCCCCGGAAACCTGGGGTCCTCCAGGCGCAGCGCTCCCCGCTCCGTTCTGGCTATAGGTGCGGGTCTCAGCGGTGGGACCCGCACCTATAAGACAATGGGGGCATATCCTAGCGATATGCCCCCATTGTCTAAGATGAGAATACCCCTTTAAGATCTCTTGCTCACTCCCCAAAATTTGAGACTAGACAAATCCCCATGATGGCACTGTCTTACGTGTCTTGATATAGGTGTATCTGCTTTAGTTCTAATGCTGCTAATAAGTTGGCAAATTCTTCGCCGAAATTCCTGTATAGTTTTGCCCACATACAATTTGGGGCACGGGCACTGTGCAACATATAAGATTCCCTTTGTCTGACAGTTGATGAAATGCCTAATCTCGTACCTGTCACCATTAACTGGATTGATGAAATGTTTGGTTTTTTGGACCAAGCCACAGAAGGCACAATTACCACAGGGATAGGTACCCACTAGACTGGATTTCAGCCAGGTACGAGGGGAAGGAGTCTGAAAATGACTGTGTACCAATTTGTCTTTCAAATGATCTCCTCTCCTATACGTGAGGTTAGGATAGGGAGATAGATCTTCCCTCAAATCATTGTCCGCTCTTAAAATGTGCCAATGTCTCTGCAAGATATTTCTGACTTTTGCACTATGTGAGTCAAAGGCGCCTATACATCTAATTAGTTGTTGTTGTGAATTTACTGGCTTATCTCTAAGTAGATTTTTGCGATCGCTCATCTTAGCTCTACGATAGGCACGATGCAACGTTTTTTTGGGGTATTCCTTCTCAATGTATCTTTGGTACAAGATTCTACACTCCTTTAGAAAACTAGAGTCCTCTGAGCAGTTCCTTCTGGCTCTAAGATATTGGCCAGTTGCTATGCCACGTTTTAGAGGGAGAAGATGGCAGCTGCCCCAGTTTAGAAGACTATTAGTTGACGTCAGCTTGCGATAGACTTCTGTTTGGATGCTGCCACCGGAATCCACCGAAATCTCAAGGTCAAGAAATGTTAGACGATGTTCGTGAATTTCTGAAGTAAATCTTATCCCAATCTCATTGGTATTAAGTTCCTGTACAAACCTTTGAAAACAATCTATTGTGCCATCCCAAAGAATAAAAACATCGTCAATAAACCTCCCCCAAAACAAAATGTGTTTAGTGTACTCTGAAAAAGAATCTGTGAACACTAGTGTAGCCTCCCACCATCCTAAAAATAAATTTGCGTAATTTGGTGCACACTTGCTCCCCATCGCTGTGCCGATTGACTGTAAATAATAATGCCCAACAAAAAGAAAAGAATTATGTGTTAAAAGGAAACGTAAAAGTGTAAGAATAAACTGATTGTGAGGTGATACTGTTGCTCCTTAGTGCTCAAAATAAGAAATAGCTCCTATACCAAGGTCGTGTCTGATATTGGTATAAAGGGATTCAATGTCAAGACTAGCTAATTTTGTATTTTTAGTGACCTGGATTTCCTGGATTCTGGTGACAGCATCTTTCGTGTCCTTGAGATAAGAAGGCAAAGTACCAACAAAAGGACCAATGAATTGGTCAACATATTCACTGGTTGGTTCAGTGAGACTGTTAATACCTGAAACAATGGGTCTTCCTGGTATAGGAATTTTATTCTTATGTATTTTAGGGATAGCATACATTGTAGGTATAGTTGGATGTAAATTCCACAAAAACTTATATTCCCCCTTAGAAATGAGATTGTCATCTCTAGCCTAAACCAGAATTGCTTTTAACTCGAGTAGAATCTCGGCTGTTGGATTGTTTGCTAGACTTTTATATGTATCTCGATCCTGGAGTAGTCTCAGGACCATGTCTTTATAGGTGGCAACGTCCATTAATACAACATTGCCACCCTTATCAGATGGTTTTATTATAATGTCCTGATTTTGTTGAAGCTCCTGCAGGGTCTGCTGCTCTTCACAACTAAGATTAGTCATGATATCTCTTGATGTAGAGGTTAGCTTTTTGAGATCCCTGGTAACTAAATCAACAAACATTTCTATATTGGGCAACAATATAAAAACGGAAAAAACAAGGGATGGCACTACAACTCCCAGGAAGTCCGACAAGGTAACGGCACTAGTAACACCTAGCAGGATGAAGTACTTGCTGAAGAGGATCTGGTGGTGCTCAGCTACAGAACAGTCCATATGGTACTATGCGATCCACAAGAAAGAAATAATAACAGCAGCAACTCACCATTTATCGTCTCTTTATTAGCTCAAAAGTAGCATATAGCAAAGCGGTGGTGGGGGCGGGCAGTGACTCACAGTCGGTGCAGGCTGCAGGCGACGGCCGTTTCGCGCTAAAACGCGCTTCCTCAAGCCCGTGTCGCAGAGACACGACGCGTCCTCACCTTTAACCTCCGCTCGTGACTCACGCATGCGCAATGCATGACAGTGAGTCCGGCGGGGAAAACATAATAACATACAAATTTTGCAATATGTGACACATTTACAATAAAAATGGCCAAAAGAATCATCGGACATAAAACCACTTATTATAAAAAAATACTTAAATCGTTCTTATCATTTAGTCCTAATGGTCCCATGGCTTCGGTGCGCATTATCCAGCGTGCCTCCTTCCTCAATAAAGATACATGTCTATCGCCACCTTGTGGTGGTACTGGTACTAATTCTAAACCTATAAATTTTAAAACTTTCGAATTACTAGCATGTTCTTGTCTCGTGTGTTCTATTAAACAGGGACAACCTTTTCCACTATTAATTGAAGAGATATGCTCTCTGACTCTCTCATACAAATTCCTCTTTGTTTTTCCAATATAGTATCTATTACAAGTACAGTATAGCATATAGACCACAAATTTACTTTTGCAGGTAATCAGCTGTTTTATTGTATATTCTTGACCTCTTATTTTAACCACAGAGAGTTGACCATTGTGGGGGCATAAAGCACAATTCCCACACTTATGATTACCCAAGGGGGCCCATTTACCGAGCCACGTACCAGGATCTTTCTCCTTGAACCTACTTCTAACTAGCTTATTTTTCAACGTGCAGGTTTTTCTGAAAGCTATGACCGGTGTTGTGTCAATGGCATCCCTCAAAATGGGGTCCTCCGTAAAGATTCCCCAATTATCTCTTATAATATTTTTTATTTTCTCTGCCATTGGGCTGAATTTAAATGAGAGGGGACACTTAATTTCTTTACTATTCTTATTTTTCGGTTGGAGGAGATCTTCCCTTTTTAATTTGGATGCTCTCTTATAAGCTACGTCAAGTATGTGAAGGGGATAACCTCTAGCTAGTAACCGCTGCTTTAATTCTTCTGCTTGTAACTTAAAACCTGATTCCGTGGTGTTGATACGTTTTAATCTGATGAATTGTCCATACGAAACCGCCTTCATTACACTAGCAGGATGAAAGCTTGTGTTGTGTAATAGGGAATTGGTGGCAGTCGGCTTTCGATAGCCGCTAGCCACCACTTCCCCATCAATCAACTCCAAGGAAACATCTAAGAACTCCAATTTAAGACCGCCATATACATAAGTGAACAACATGTTCATATTATTGATACCGTTCAGGTATTCTACAAACTGACTAAACTGTGCTTCAGATCCTGACCAAATAATGAATATGTCATCCACATACCTAAGATATAGGTGTATGAAAGACAGATAGGGGTTAGAAGTGGTGTACACATACTTATCCTCAAGTCTAGCTAGGTATAAGTTAGCAAAAGTACATGCCACTGGTGTCCCCATGGCCGTCCCATAACGCTGCCGGTACCACTTTTCGCCAAACATAAATGTATTATTTTTAAGAACCACTCCCAGAGCCTCCTTTACAAACCCTATGAAGCCCGCGGACTTGTGGGTACCTTCCAGTACCTCCCCTACCGCTTCTATGCCTAAATCCTGGGGTATACGAGTGTAGAGGCTTTCTACGTCCAGGGACACAAGCCTGAAATCCTCCCGCCACTGGACAGACTCCAGTGATTGGAGGAAATTGCCCGTGTCCCTGACGTATGCTGGAATATTAGTTAAAAGTGGTCTAAGTAACCAATCCACATATCTGGACAGAGGCTCCGTAACAGAGCCAATACCGGCAACGATGGGACGGCCAGGGGGACGTACCATGGACTTATGTAATTTAGGTACAAAATACCAAGTGGGTTTCATAGGGGCAAGGGGCAGCAGTTTTTCAGCCTTTTTTCTGGATAAAATATCCAGCTCAACATATTTATGTAATAAGCCCCTAACTATGGACTGCACCTTCAAAGTTGGATCACTGTTCAACTTCTCATAAACATCTTCGTTATCTAATTAGCTATTGCCTCTTCCAGGTAGTATTGTCTAGACAGTAACACCACATTGCCACCCTTGTCCGCCGGTTTGACAACAATATCGCTCTGTTTTTGTAACCAGCAGACAGCATCATATTCCTCTCTATTGATGTTGTACTCAGCAACAGGATAAATTAAGGACTTAATCCCATCAAGAACCCTATTATAGAATGTTTCAATACTGCCGCCGGCGGGCAAGGGTGGACAATAGGTGGAAGGAACCCCTCCTCTAAACGTAGAACTTTTGAGGTCAGATACAGTAGTAGTCTGTAGGGATTCTCTGTCTGTGAGAAATTCAAGACACTCAATTTCTTCCCTACTAAATCCAGCAGACACGCTGAATCCTAGGGGACTTATTGTGGTGGGGATTTCCCCCTCTTTATGTGTACTTGTTTCCACAGATTTAGAGAATATCCTACGTAAGTTCACTTTACGGACAAACTTAAACAGATCAATTTCAAATTGTACTGGATCAAACCTCTCCACTAGGCTAAAACCAAGGCCTCTATTGAGGACTCTAAGGCAAGCCAGTGGGAGGTCTGAGCCAGTAAGGTTCACAACTGTATTATCGGTGGTATAACTTTCTTCCTTTATAGGACTTAGTTTCTCCAGGAAACTTGTTTCCTCTTGAAGCTCGCTTTTCTTTCTCCGCTTCTTTTGATGTTGTTGTTTTCCCCTACCCCTTCTGACATGTTTCCTAAAGGGGTGTTGTCTCTGGTAGTGTCCATCCTGGGACTCCGATTAGTGGTCATAGTCTCGTCTGAGGCGCTAGAATCCGAATCGGTCGTCCAATAATCACTTCTTGGACGTCTTGTATTCTTTCTTCTTCTCCTTTTGGTGTTATTCCAGTCAAACACTCTTCCAGTTTCATAGTCCTGTTTATCTCTAATAAATTTATCTCTTTTCTTTTCTTTTATGTCAGCTTGTATGAGGGTCAGCTTCTTGTCGAGTCTCTTTTCAAAGCCTTGATATTGTATCTCTGTTAATCTTTTTTGTAACTCAACTATCGCTTTCCCCCAGGTTTTCTTTTACAAAATTTGTATGTTATTATGTTTTCCCCGCCGGACTCACTGTCATGCATTGCGCATGCGTGAGTCACGAGCGGAGGTTAAAGGTGAGGACGCGTCGTGTCTCTGCGACACGGGCTTGAGGAAGCGCGTTTTAGCGCGAAACGGCCGTCGCCTGCAGCCTGCACCGACTGTGAGTCACTGCCCGCCCCCACCACCGCTTTGCTATATGCTACTTTTGAGCTAATAAAGAGAAGATAAATGGTGAGTTGCCGCTGTTATTATTTCTTTCTTGTGGATCGCAAACATTTCTATATTGCCAAATTGTGAAAATGGTGGCGTAAATTTAGACCCATAAAGGTGGTACCAAAACCATAGGTGCATGGATATTATCTCCTTCCAGTTCTTCAAGAATTCCAATTGCCTCATTTTCCCTTCTTAAAAGGTTTTCAGGATCCTTCTGAGCTAATATGTGTGTCTTATGTAATGCTAATCTTCTAGCAAATACGTTGACATCTTTGACCCACATAAAGCAATCATAGGTAGGTGTGGTGTATAAGATAGACCTTTAGCTAATAGTTGGATATGCTTGTCTTCTGATTCAAAGGAGGAAATATTTATAATCTGGGATCCATTTGCCTGATCTTGATTTATGTCTTTGTGCCATATGCCCATTTGTCTCGATCTGGAAGTTGTATCCCCTGTCCTAAAAAAGACGTCATACTGGTTTGACTTAGGGTAAGGGTTGGTTGAACATTGGTAAGTGACTCCAGATGCAAAAGCCCCCGAGCCAAAAGTAGAGACTGGTGGAACTCCAATGTTGATGTTTGGAGGCATTGTTGATACTATTGTATTTTGAGAAGGATTTGTGGGGTGGCCTATTACTGTATTCTGACATAGTGCTACGTTTGTACCACTAGAATTCACTATATTTGGTTGCGGTACTCTTCTCTGATCTGTTTTTGGTGTTATTTTTTTCGTTTAATGCCTCCCTGTTTAGAATAGGTTCCTCTAGATTGCCCCTCCTCTGAACCTGAAATATCCGACTCTGAAATATCAGTGTATTTTACTCTCCCTCTGGGGTCACCTTGTTGTGTAAAGTCAATATTGCCGTTCCTAGTTTTATTTAAATAGACCTGTCCTGTATCAAAATCCCGTCTATCACGGATATATTTTTTATGTTTGCGTTCTTTAATCTCTACCTGAAATGATTCAATATTTTTTTGCAGGCGTTGCTCACAATTTTAAAATCTGTATGGGTTTTGAAAGTTTGTATTTCAACTATTTCTTGCTCCATTTGTGCAGAGATTTTTGTAAATGCACTTTTTTCATATTCAAGTAAATAATTAAGCATACGAAGAGAGTTCTCAGTCAACAGTTGCTGCCACCCTTTAATGAACTGTGGATCGTCTTGATGTGAATTGGGAATTATGTCTATCCTCATTCCTCTGTAGACAATACCCTGCTGTACATACGTTTCCAGACTATGGGACACACAGCTGATTTTACAGGGGAAGCAGAGTACAATCAGGTCGTTCCCCTGTAGTATCAGCTAGAGACGACTCTCCAAAGTCTAACAAGTTAAATACCACAAAGATTAAGAGAAGGAAAACATTCATGAGAATATAGACAATACCAGAGAGCTGAATGACTGAAGTGTTATTACTGTGTAATGTCTGATTTTATCTCTACATGTATCATACCTCCTGAAGTCTTGTGAATGGTGGAGGTCCCTGTGGTTAGACCTTCACCGATAAGACTCTGATGGCATATCCTAGTGAAATGTCATCAATGCCTTTACCCAGACAACCCCTTAAAATAGGCTTTAATTGGACGACATTTTTGTACTGAAGTCTACCTGATCATGACTTGGAAGAGTATGAGTCAATCCAATACTCCCGAAAGCCAGTCCAACCCTGCCTGGTCATCTATTCTCCTAACCATTTAGCAATCCAAAAACAGATTTTAGTGAGTAAAGATGAAGTTCTGTTCTCCTAGTTTTTTCTTGTTTTCCTGCAGGTCGATAAGTTAAAAATGGATTCTGTTTATGACATCATCACCGAAGAAGAAGTGCAAGAAATTAATTCTGCTTTAGATGTGGACCTCTGTGAAGAGACTGAAAGACTCAATGAGTCCCTTAAGGAAATAGAAAATGCCCCGTTGAACATTGCCATCACAGGAGAGTCGGGATCAGGAAAGTCCACTTTTGTCAATGCCATCCGTGGGATGGAAGATGAAGAAGAAGACTCTGCCAAAACTGGTGTGGTGGAGACAACCAAGGAGCCCATGTCGTACACCAATCCACTGTTTCCTAATGTGACTGTTTGGGATCTTCCAGGAATAGGAACTCCAAATTTTGTGGCAGACAGTTATCTTCAGTCAGTTGAGTTCAGTCGATACGACTTTTTCATCATCATGTCATCAGAACGCTTTAAGCAAAATGACATTGACCTTGCGAAGGCGATTCAGGCTATGGACAAGAAATTCTACTTTGTGAGATCCAAAGTTGATGCCGACTTGCATGCCTCCAAGGTACGAAGGAAGAAGACATACAATGAAGAGAACATACTTCACGAAATCCGAGATCATTGCATTCAAAGTCTCAAAGAAGGGGGAATCATCGAACCTCAAGTGTTCCTTCTCTCATGCCTGGAGCTGGATAAGTATGATTTCCTCGAAATGCAGAAGACTCTAGAAAAGGAGCTTCCGACACATAAGAGACACATATTCCTGATCTCTCTACCTAACATTTCTCTGCCGATTCTTGAGAGGAAGCGTGAGGCTCTGAGGAAGGGCATCTGGAAGTTGGCTACTCTTTCGTGTGCAGTGGCTACAGTCCCGATCCCAGGCCTGTCTGTAGCTTGTGACATAGGAATCCTGGTGACAGCCATGAATAACTACCGGAAAGCTTTTGGCTTAGATGACAACTCTCTAAAAAAGTTGGCCAACAAGTTTGATAAAGACGTCAATGAGTTAAGATCAGTGATCAAGTCCCCCTTAGTTGTACGGGAGATAAATAAAGAGCTTGTCACCACTTTACTAACCAGAGGGACCATGGCGGGTCTCATGATAGTTGAGTATGTTGTTAGCAACATCCCTGTGTTTGGTACCATAGCAGCAGGAGGCATCTCGTTTGGTACCACTTACTGGATGCTCTATGGTTTTCTTAAAGAGATTGCTGAAGATGCAGTGCGGGTTCTTATGAAGGCGTTAGAATCACCCGTATAATCAGCTTTATGCCATAGATTAAAATATAGGTACAACTCCCAGATATAGGATACAACAAAATTTTTGAGTGCAGTTATTTAAGGGGGGGTCCTGGGGAAATATATGACTTAAAGGGAATCAGTCACCACCGACCTCCCTATCAAACTATTTGCATAGACACATAGTTCACCTGAAATGCTTTTCTTTTGTTAATCTGAGTCTCTGTTCCCAAGTTATGACACTTTTTCTTAATAAATTAGACCTTAGGTGCAATGAGGGAATCACCATTGCTCTTGTTGCACCCAAACTCCGCCCCATTATGTGGCCAGCCCTTCCTTTACTGCTTTGTTTGACAGGGACAGGCAGTGGCACAGCAGCTGGGGAGGGGCTGTCCACAGAAATGGGTGGAGCTTGTGTGCAACAAGAGCAACGGTGACACCCTCTGTGCACCAAAGGTCTATTTTGCATATTAAGAAAAATTATCATAACTCAAGGAGCCTCAGATCCACAAAAGGGAAACAGTGTTTTAATCAATTGGATAGGGAGGTCTCTGGTGAAGACAGTCAAGATGAACGCTGGAGGTAGGCCTGTGAGATTACCATCATGGGGGACCAAGTGATAGAGTCAGGTCTGTGAAATGCAATGTGCTGACTGTTTCCAAGTAGGAACATGGAGTATATGACCTGCTGTAACGAGATAGTAACTCAACAGGACATAGAAATAATGACAATTTATATTGCACGATGGTGAACTCCACTTTGTACATCCCTTGAAGGTCAAAGATGGTTTCCATGTTTTTTTCCTAGGACCCTGCTTTCTTTATACTTTATCACATGAATTGGAATACTGTAATTTTCATAATTTTATCAATTTTGTAAAAAACAATAAAAAACAATTGGATGGTTCCTATTTTTATTTTTTATTTGCTTATCCTAATATTGTGAACAGGGAATCCGTGTGATATCTTCTGTGCGATACATTTAATCTTGGTGACTGAATTGATGATCTATCCTCAGGATAGGTCATCAGTATCTGATCGTGGGGGTCCAACACTCGAGACAACTGCCGATCAGCTGTTTCAGAAGGCACCAGCAATTGCAGTAGCGCAGCGATCTGTGGCGGAAAGAACTTCAGATGAGGCTTCTGGCAAGAACAATCCTGGAGAAAGGCCTGTGTCAGGAACATCACAGGGGACCAATTGATTTGGGGCAGGAAAAGTATCAGAGAAAGGCCTGGGGCAGGAGAATTTTAGTGATAGGATGTAGTACGAAAAGAATCAGGAGAAGGTGTATGTGGAAGGAAGAATGTTAGGAAAATTTGTCATGTATGTTCCGGTCCAGCATGTGGCGTGGGCAGCTGAGCACGACTCCGGGTTTATCTCCTATCACTGAATCATGCAGTCACCTCCACTCAGGCTGCAAACTCAGCATAAATCACACTCCAACACAGTCCATGCACCTCAGTAACATACTGCCATCACCCAACCATTCTAGGCCTGGTAGGAAACTTGCACTCTCCACATAAACAAATATGCTTTCCAGCAGTCAAATGCTTGGACATTTCTAGAAAGGCCATGGATTCTTTAGCTCATACAAGGACTAAACGTATTAAAATTTTAAAGTTTTATATTTCAAAATATGTTTAGTGAAAAATGAGCACATAATTGAGAAAGGACATTGACAAATAAGCAAGTTGTCCGAGGACATGGTCTTTAGTGATAGTGAATAAGATGAAACAAGCAATAAAGACAGCAAATTCAATGTCAAGAATAAGACAATAAGAAAAGAAACCTCCTGGCTCTCCTGATCAATAACCTTTATAATTATTAAAGACATATGATGAGTTCAACCAAAGGTATGGAGTTATCCGAGGACATGTGCAAAAAGGAGCTCCGGTATGAAGAAGACTCATCAGGTAAAGGAGACAGAAAAAATCTAGCTCCTTCTCAAAGGCTTATATAATAGGCCAGGCTGGGGGCTGTGTATGTGCCCAAACTTTACCAATCCATATGCTGGTATCAGCTAGGGTTGAATCAACCTTCTTGTAGAGAAGAAATCTATTAACTTTTAGAATCATCTCAGATATAGAGAGAGTTGGGGATCTCAACCTGGCGGCAACCTGTATCCTAGCAGCCTTAAGAATATACTGCAGAAGGTTATATGAAGCAACTTTGTGGTTTGGCGCCAATCCCTGAGAAGGGGAGATCCGCTTAGCAGTGATCTGATAGAATCCCAGTTCTGTCGAGGGCAGGTCCACCATATGTGAGGCCTTAGGATAAATATGATGGAGATTGGAGGGGACCATATATTCATACGCAATACCAGCAGGGAAGACTCCATCGAGGGCACCTACCCACTACACTTGCTAATCATACTGCAATTTGTGCCATTGCTTAAGAAATAAAGCTTCTCCTAAATCCACCTCCCAACCGAACACAAAGTGTGATTTAGTCAGAGAATGTGGAGTTCAGTAGACGACAGAGAGCACCCAGAAGATTCCATGGAGGGTAAAGGGGTTATCCCAGGATTAATGTAAAAAAATGAATATCAGACAACATATAGCACATGACAATACCTTTATAAGAAACTTAGAACCAGCCCTGGACTTCAGAAGAGCTCAGAAATAATAGCAGACCTAACACTAACAAGCTGTAGTCTCTTCTGCTTCCATGAGGAACATACTCCGTCTTGGCCGAGCCCCGATGTTACTGTTTGAAACATGTTTTTAGGTTCATGCATTTGGTCTGGTGTCCAAACCTTCCAGTAATTTATTAGGCAAAACGTGGTTGATGGTGGCCGGTGACATACGGACGAGATGGAGAGAGAAGACATTGAAACTGGAGGTTTTTCCATTATTTTTTTTTTTTACTGTTCTACTGGATTTCTCCTGTACTGAGTTGGATTATAACCTGCCTGCTCGTCCACAACATGTATTGGTCAGCAGCTCAGCGCTATCTGCCCCAGTTCTACCAGTCACAACCCTTGGAGGCACGGCCCCTTCCAAAGTTCATTTACTGGAAATCGAGAATAGAAACTGAGATCTGACAGCAAGGAAGTCACCGCAGCAGAGAAAGGTAATTAGACGTCAATGAGACAACTTCATACTGAAACTTCTCCTCTCCTTTAAGAACTTTGTGGTCCTTAATTATTACACCATTTTTGCAGTTTTTATGCCATTTGCAAACAATCTGTTGCTCTCTGGAGACCATCAGCATGCAGTCTATCAGAACTTGATGGATCCTATTATGAGTTTAGTTTCAGTCTCAGCTCAGTATAAATGTCTAATACGTCTTTACAGGGTAACTAGCTGATCACCGCACCAGGGTGTAGGGGGGGCGGGGGACAGTCAGGTGATGATATGATAGAATAGGATTGAAAGCCCACACATCAATGACAACATAGACTCTGCTGTTATCTCTGCACCCATGGGTCACCAACGAGGAGTAACAAGTCGATGAAGTTAGAGTGCAACTCAAAAGGTTAAAGATCTGAAGTAGCTGCTATGGGACCCTTGGCAGAAAGGTGGCCTCATATAAGGGGTGGAACATCACTGGAAGGTCACAGACGCTGCAAAACAAGTTGCTTTATTACACAGAGGTACAGCCCGCCTGATGGTTACTGCCACTTGAAGTGGTACAATACACTTGGTGGTTACACTTTGGTGGGATCTTGTACTTTAAATTTAGATTTGGTGGTCTCTCACAGAGACCAGGAGGACCATACACAACACCACTAGAACTTCAGAGGGTCAGGTTGTGCATAATATGGCTGCTGGTCGCCCCAACCTTCTGTGCCATTGTGGGTCTCTAGACAGCTAAACCCTACTCAGCCATGGAGTAAGTTTTTTGCATGCTTGCACCGGACACTTATTTATGATTGCCCAGCACCTCCATGGGTCCTTACAACCACTAGGCTGCAAGCCTTTATAGAATTACCTACCGACCACTATAATAGTTACTGTAGATACAAATGTGTACACTGACCAAAAACTAACACTACCAGAAAAAGTCCTAGTAACTAAAATAGTAACAGTAACGCTGCATAACGTGAATGGCTTTTTGATTCTGCTGGGGCGGAATTTTGTTCTGCACTATAGTATTGCTGGTCCTGTCTACTTATGTTGTCCATGTGTACTTGTGTTGCCCTGCCTTCTGTCAGATGAAACCCACCTACAACATGGGGCCACTTTTTTCATGGCCACTTTAAGTTCCCAGTTCTCCCATTTGTGGCCCACACACTGTCTGGGTGGTTCTCTTCAGAACTTTTCTGGGCAGCCAATCCTCACTATACACTGTCTCTTACTCCGAGCTCAGGTCTTGCAAGCAGTGTGAGGCTCTATATCATAGAAATACACTGGGAATTCTGCACACAGCACACATCCACAGATATATAGTATAGATGAGTTAGGGGAGAACACTGTGAGGCTACATCTCATAGAAATACACTGGAGATTCTGCACACAGCACATATCCACAGATATATAGTATAGATGAGTCAGGGGAGAACACTGTGAGGCTACATCTCATAGAAATACACTGGAGATTCTGCACACAGCACACATCCACAGATATATAGTATAGATGAGTTAGGGAAGAACACTGTGAGGCTACATCTCATAGAAATACACTGGAGATTCTGCACACAGCACACTTCCACAGATATATAGTATAGACAGGCAGTGCGAGTCAGGGTAGAACACTGTGAAGCTACATCTTATAGAAATACACTGGAGATTCTGCACACAGCACACTTCCACAGATATATAGTATAGACAGGCAGTGCGAGTCAGGGTAGAACACTGTGAAGCTACATCTTATAGAAATACACTGGAGATTCTGCACACAGCACACTTCCACAGATATATAGTATAGTCAGGCAGTGCGAGTCAGGGTAGAACACTGTGAAGCTACATCTTATAGAAATACACTGGAGATTCTGCACACAGCACATATCCACAGATATATAGTATAGATGAGTCAGGGGAGAACACTGTGAAGCTACATCTCATAGAAATACACTGGAGATTCTGCACACAGCACATATCCACAGATATATAGTACAGATGAGTCAGAGGAGAACACTGTGAGGCTACATCTCATAGAAATACACTGGAGATTCTGCACACAGATTGTATAGACGGTAATTATGAGTTGAAGAGAGCAGTGTGAATTTTTATCTCACAGAATATCGAGAAGATTCTGCACATAGCACACACATAGTATAGACAGGCAGTACGAGTCAGGACACAACACTTTGAGGCTACATCGAATAGAAATATACTGGAGATTCTGCACAGAGCAGCTCTATGAATCTACATCTTAAATGATACACTAGAGATTCTGCACACAGCGCATACAGATTGTATAGACAGGAAGTATGAGTTGAAGAGAGCAGTGTGAAGTTGTATCTCATAGAATATACAGGAAGTTCTGCACACAGCACACACATAGTATAGACAGGCAGTGCTTTACAACTCTGCAGCTAATCGCTGTATGGAATCACAGAAATTATATGTTCAGCAGCACTGGCCATACAGAGGAACAGGAAAGTCTTTGTGGGAAGGTCTAAGGGCATATAGGTGCTGATGTCATTCTATAGATCACAGAAATAACACAGGAGAGACTGCAAGAGAGGAAAGAAAGCTCTGGACTGGTGGTCAGTTTGGGGTCCCCACTACCCATAATGAAAATGTAATAAATGTATGGACACAACTAAGCTGGGAATCGCAACACAGCTCCATTCATGTGAACAGAGCCACAATATTTAACTACCTTCTTCACTCTAAGAAGTGGTGAAGGACTCGGCAGACGGACCGCAACAAATAAGGAAGTCATTTTATTTCTCTGCAATTTTTTTACTGATTTAACTCCTATTACGGGGCCTAAGTATATATTTTGAACTATTATTGCAAAAAAAGCTGAAGTGTTTTCCTTTGATTTTGAGATCCTCTGCCGGATCTCAAAACCGCAAAGGAAAAAACTTAGATGCAGCCTAATACTGCAGAACTCCTTTTCTACATCTCTGTACGACCAGCCCTTTTACATGAACATTTTTGCTTTTGTATTTCACCAGAGCAAAAACAGACAAGATGGATCCACAGGAAGAATTTTCTGAAGCTGAACTGCAAGAGATAAAGTCTTACATACAAGATGGAGATCTCAGCGGCGCCGTTGAAAGAATAAAGAGTTATTTAGAGAGTTTGGAAAACGCCCCTTTAAACATTGCAGTAACGGGAGAGTCGGGGACCGGGAAATCCACTTTTATCAATACTTTCCTTGACCTGAGTGATGAAGATGGTGCAAAAACCGGAGTGGTGGAGACCACAATGGAGCCAAAGGCTTACTCACATCCGAAATATAGAAATGTCAAGTACTGGGACCTTCCAGGGATAGGAACACTGAATTTTAAGGCAGAAGATTACCTCTGTAAGGTCCATTTTGACAAGTATGACTTTTTCATTATTATTGCATCTGAACGCTTCAGAGAATGTAACATCCAGCTCGCCCGGGCCGTGCAGACCATGAAGAAAAAATTCTATTTTGTAAGATCGAAAATTGGGCAAGACATGTATTCTTCTAAAACGAAAAGGAGCAAGTCGTTCCATGAGGAGACCGTACTGGAAGAGATCAGGGAAGACTGCCTTAAGTGCTTTCGGAAAGAAAATATTAACAACCCTGCGGTTTTTCTTCTTGATTGCTTGGAGAAAGGCAAATATGACTATGATCTACTGCAAGAAGTTATGGAGCGGGAACTTCCGAAGCAGAAGAGACATGTCTTCCTGATGTCCTTGCCTAATATCTCTCTATCTGTACTAGAAAAGAAGATGGAGGCTTTGAGACAGCAGATATGGAAAAAGGCGACCCTGTCCTGTGCCGCCGCTGCGCTGCCTATTCCGGGCCTGGGTATCGTGTGCGATCTCACCATTCTGGTGAAGACTATGAGAGAATACCAAACCGTATTCGGCTTAGATGAAGGTTCCCTCAACAAATTATCCCAACTTTCGGGTAAAGGCATGAGCGATTTGAAATCGGCGATCAAGTCCCCGCAAGTGATCGGAGAATTAAATAAAGAGATTGTCATTAAAATGATTTAGAAGGGAACCATGGGGGCGGTCATGCTGGCTGAACATCTGAAAAGCAGCATTCCCGTGTTTGGCTCCTTGGCAGCAGGAGGCCTCTCCTATGCGATGACTTATAAGATGCTGAAAGGATTCTTGTTAGAATCTGCTCAGGATGCACAAAGGGTTCTTATAAAAGCCTCAGAAGATCAAGTTTAATAAATGGAAAGTAGAAAAGAGAAACGTGACTGCTCCCGATATCCTGTGCATGCGCAGTTGATTCCTACCTCCCTGGGACACTTGTGAGGTTGAACTATACTGTTTGTATTCCAAATCATATTTTCCTTTCTGCTCCAGCCTGCTACATAAAGCACATGTAGACATTAGATATTAAGATGACGCCTGTATCCGGGACTACATTTAAGACTGCACCATGTGATTCACGTGAAACTGAGTTTCGATTCAGTGAAAACGAAACCTGGGGGGCTGCTAGTACCTGCCTTGATCACGCAGCCTGCACGAGCCCAGAACAAAGGGAATCACACAGAAGAAGAACCTATCAGAAGATACTAACTCTACCGGATATAAGACATATATGCTTAATGCCCGCCTACTAACCGTGCCTTCCTTTCCTGTATATAAGTGTCTACACTGTGAATAAAGCTCAGAACTTCTTGCCGTGCTGCCACTGAGTGCCTTATGCATGAGCTGAGATTGAAACTGAACAGCGTGTCAGACTCTTTCTTAGTATGCTAGCACATGCTTGAATGATTTGGAGCGAGTGACCGACGAGTTTCTAATCTAACTGAATCTTCACCTCAACACACTTACTTCAGCTTCATCGGTGGTTGTGACAGAGCTTCTCGTTGAGCTGATTTGCGGAAGCAGAGCTCTTGCTAGAAGTCAGGCAAGACAGTGACTGAGCTCTGCCTCAGGTCTCAGCTAGGCAGGAACTCTGTCACTACCTCTCCCGACTTCCAGAGCATGATCCGAGATCTAGTCAGAGTAAATACACGCGGTTTCACAGGACATGCTGACACTGGACACTCTTTGGCTTGTTAATCACTCATATGACAAGCACTGGCTCCAGGTAGCTCCACAGAAAAGCATTTTGAAGAGGCCACAGCACTCTTCCATAAACCAGTGACATCATCATCAGTCACATGGCTTATGTGCAGTTCAATCCCATTCAAGTGAAAGGGCCTGGGATGCAATACCAACCCCAGCCACTATGCAATGTACAGCGCTGTGCTCGGCATGCTGTGAGGAGGCCAATGAACGTGACATCACTGGACCAGGAAGTGGTCGCTGGGCTCACATTGATATTGATGACCTAGCTGGAGGACAGACCATTAATATTCTACTCCCGTAAAACCTCCTTAAAGTATCCGATATTACCAGACAAGGTCACCACCTGTAGTTGGGTCTGTAGAGACAGCTTCTTCTGGAGGAGAGACATTTTGGAGGACTTATTAACATCATCAATACATTTATCAACACCTTCAAGACTGAAAAGCAAAGTGTGTGAATATCAATAAAGTTGTGTTATAAGAGGATTCATCTCACTATTGATGTTCACTCGCAGGTTCCATCTTTTCAGATGTTAGACTCTTAGATTGATTGGTAGACCAAGAACGTGGGTTCTAGGATTTGTGTTTCTAAGGACAGAGCTACATTGATGAAAGACGGCAATGCTACTTGTCTGGTGGGGAGATCCATCATGTGTCGGCTCATCCAGAACCGGCCAGTGTTCCATTAAGCTACCAGATTACCAGACTGGGCCACCACCTTCCTCGCATGACGGGGGACACTGCCTTCATAACCCTTTCTTCTCCCAATGCTTTGTCTTCTCCCTGATGGATCCTGGCAGCCAGCATCTGCTAAACATTATCTACACCACAAATAATCTATAGGTTTCTACATCTTCAGTTATGTGGATGCAAAAGTGAATGTCCATGTGGGTGATCACGTGTCCATGTGTAAGGATGAATGCGTGTACACGTGGAAGTCTCACACATAGGTGGATGTCTGTGTGCACAAGCGATTATACCGCAGAACGTGAGCATTAGCTGATAGCAGGTCATAGTTGTCTTCTGGATGGGAGAGATATGACATATCAGCTGGGTGCTGAGGAACAATACAAAGTCCTGGACAGGAAGCTCCTCCTGATGTGAAACAACCAGTTTTGTGAAGATTCCTCCTTTGCTTTGCTCAAATGGAGTATGTATCAGTGTCCCCTGTAAGTCAGCGGTCAGACTTCAGGTTACATGGCACTAATACTTCGGGTTTTATACCGATGCTATACCAGGTCATCAGTATCTGATCAGCGGGGATCTGACACCTTTGACCTCGCTGATAAGCTGTTTGAAAAGGCAACAGTGCTCGCAGCATCGCCGCGGCCTTTGCTTGGTATCGCAGCTCACTCCTATTCACTTCTATGGGGGTGATCTGCGCCGAGGTCATGTGACCGATAAATGAAAATAAATGAAATAAATGTGATGTCACCGGCCTAGGCTAAGCTGCTAGAAGGCCACAGTGCTACTGCATGTGCTGGTGCCATATCAAGCAGCTGATCAGCAGATCCCCACCGATCAGATACTTAGAAAACCCCTTTAAATGGGTATTCCCAAATGGGAGATTTATGACACATCAATAAGATATGCCATAAGTGTCTGACAGGGGGCAGTCCAGGACCCATCTCTGGGGAACCCTCTCCTATCTCAAGAGCAAGGCCAAAAATTAATGGAGAACAAACCACAAGAGTGCGGCCACCCCTGCAGTCCCCGCTATGTGACCTCTGGAGATAGCTGAGCGGCGGTTCGGCAACTTAGTGAAGTCCCACAGGAGTAAAGGGAGAGGGCGCCCGGCATGTGCAGTGTGATATTTACCATACAGTGCTGGCATTTCCATAACAAGCTCATTACATACAGAACCAGAACCAGGTCCATTACATGAATACAGCACTAGAACCAAGCTCATAATATACAGAACTACTGGTATGAATTGTGGAAATGTTGCCTTGCATCCTGTCTCAGGTCAGCCCTGCTTGGGTTGATCTTCCCTCACTCTATTTGTGGTCTTTATGACTGATGATTTCGTTAGGCCTGCTGTGGATTGTTATGTATTCTGCCTCTGGTTGTGTAGGAGGTTCTGTTTGGATCTGTTTTGGTTCTGTCTGTTCAGTGTTGGAGCTAATATCTGTTTGCCTAGTCTCTCCAGATTGTGTTTGGATCTGTCCAGGTTGGTCTGTGTCTGGGTTCTGGCCTAGTTCTGTCTGACATTGCCCTGTGCCTGTTCCATAGATTATTTGTCCGATCTTGTCTGGTTCAGTCTGTGTTTGCCTTGATTTGTTATGTACTCTGTCCGTCTGTTCTCCACCTAGTTCTGTCTGTTTTCTCTCCCTGTGCCTGTGGTGCTTGCACCAGAGTCTCTGACCCCTGTGTGTCAGCTGCCAACTACACCAGGATTATTTCAAGAGGTAGCAGGGAAGACTAGATACCTGTATAGGGGTTAAAGGGTGAAAACCAGAGCAACGTCCCCTAAGTTGTTCCACAACCATTGTCCATAGCAGTCATTACATAAGTACAGCACCAGAACCAAGCTCAGTACATATATACATCACCAGAACCAAGCTCAGTACATATATACATCACCAAAACCAAGCCCATTACATAAAAACAGCCCTAGAACCAAGCATGATACAATGTAAAACTACAGCTCCCAGAATGTTCTGAACAGGTGTAAATGTACGCTAGGAGTTGTTGTTTCACAACAGAGAATGCTACCACCCATCATCCGGTTGTAAACTACACAAGTGACTACAGCACTGACCAGACACATTCAATGGCAGAATAATCATTTCCAATTAGTGACGTAAAGGTGATGTCTCCTGTAGAGTTCTTCTCTTACCTTTCATTTCTACTTGGTTCAGACCACCATGATGGCTTCTCCAGGCCATGACCCATCTCTGCAGAGCTTGCTGTCTAGATGTCTTCAGCTTCTCACTTTTCCTACTGATCCATCACACCCTTTCAACTAACACAAACCCGTCTTAGTGCCACACACTATGCCCCCTGAAAAAAATTTACCACACAGTCACCCTACTGGCAGTGCCCTCTATAAATACTGCCACACACTGCCCCCATACTGTGCCACATATTCTGTTCCCCCATACATAGTGTCTCATGCCTTTGCTCTCTTATATAGTGCTCTATGCCGCATGCTATGTACCCTCTTATATAGTGCTATATGCTCTGTGCTTCTATATTGTGCCACATGCCCTGTGCCCTCTTATATAGTGTTAGATGGTCCATTCTCCCTTAAAGGGGTTCTCCCACGAATAATGTAAAAAATGAAAATCAGACATCATATAGGACATGACAATCTCTTTCTAATAAAGCTAGAACCAGCCCTGTACCTCACATGGATCCAGAGATCTCCACATTCATTGCTCTGCTAGATTTATGTTAAGCTGACAGCTCAAGGGGAGTGTCTTTTCTGCTGCAGCTCAGGGGGCGTGGGCGTGTCTCAGCTCTCCCTATCACAGCTCAGGAGGCGTGTCTCAGCTCTCCCTATCACAGCTCAGGAGGCGTGTCTATGCTCTCCCTATCACAGCTCAGGAGGCAGTTAAAAGTTTAAACTGAGCATGTGCGGCCTTCTCAGTGAGCAGGTCAAAGAAATAAGAAATTAAGTGGTGCTATATGGAAGATGTGCAGAAGTTACAAGCTGACTTGGACACACTGAGTGTTTGGGCATCCTCTTGGCAGATGAGGTTCAATGTGGATAAATGTAAAGTTCTGCATCTGGGTACTAACAACTTGCATGCCTCCTATGTCCTAGGGGGAGTAACACTGGGAGAGTCACTTGTAGAGAAGGATCTGGGTGTCCTTGTAGACCATAGACTGCAGAATAGCATGCAATGTCAATCGGCTGCTTCTAAGGCCAGCAGAATATTGTCATGTATAAAAGAGGCATGGACTGGCGGGACAGGGATGTCATATTACCACTGTATAAAGCATTAGTACGGCCTCATCTGGAATATGCTGTTCAGTTCTGGGCTCCGGTTTATAGGAAGGATGTCCTGGAGCTGGAAAGGGTGCAGAGACGGGCAACTAAACTGATAAGGGGCATAGAGCATCTTAGCTATGAAGAAAGATTGAAGGAGTTAAACTTGTTTAGTCTTGAGAAGAGACGTATAAGGGGGGACATGATCAACCTGTATAAGTATGTAAATGGCCCATACAAAAAATATGGTGAAAAACTGTTCCAGGTAAAATCCCCTCAAAAGACAAGGGGGCACTGCCTCCGCCTGGAGAAGCAAAGGTTCAGACTCCAGGGGCGACAAGCCTTCTTTACTATAAGAACTGTGAATCTGTGGAACAGTCTACCGCAGGAGCTGGTCACAGCAAAGACAGCTGAGGGCTTCAAAACAGAAAAAGAAGGTCACCACATATTAAGAAATGTACAGTCATGTCTTAAGGTTACCCGTCCCCCTCCCCTTCATCACTCCTACCCCCTCCCTTGGTTGAACTTGACATGTGTCTTTTTTCAACCGTATTAACTATGTAACTATACAGATAAATTTTATTGAATAACTCAGTAGCTATACAAAATTTTTAATGACATGCAATTAAAAAAGTGTTCAGATCCAGGTGCTGGTTGGAAAACTGTAGAATATTTTTCGTGGGAGAACCCCTTTAAATAGTGCTACATGCTCTGTGCCCAGATATACAATGCATTTCAACCTGGAATCAACAACAAGAATGATCACGTCACTTCTTTATTCCACAGAAATGGTGCCTTGTAAATTAGGAAGTGGTTTTCACATTGAAATCAAGATGTTTTGGAAGTATTTTTTATTTGTTTTTTAGCTGCAGAATCCGTTCCGGTCACTGCATAAACTGTGTCAAACTGCTTCTTGGTTTCTGCCAAGGTCGTTCCCTTTAGATGTCTTTAGTGTTGAGCGAGCATGCTCGGCCGAACTCGCTGTTCGGCCAAGCATGCCTATGCTCGGGTCCGCTCGGTGTTCGGTCGAACACCGAGTGTACCCGAGCGCTATGCTCGAGTCTCTTCCCCGCACTGTAATATTGATTTATACGCTAATGCGTACAAATTCAGTTAATTAGCATACTTTTATGAGTGAAAGAAGTAAAAGAGGAGAAGCCACGATTCTGACCTTTTTCTATTAACCAGACACCCTCCCCTCTTCCGTGCCTGGTTTAGTCCCATTGACTAACATTATGCTTGGGTGCTCGGCCAGAGCACACGAACATACGCGCACAGAGGTGCTCGCACAACCCTAAACGTCCTGGGTCCGCTCACAGCTTAGTTACATTAAATTGAGCTAAGCCACAAACACAGAGCCGCCACGGCTTCAATCAGTGGCTGTCCTCCCACCGTGCCTAAAAAGGGACATCTCTTCTTGGCTTTAAACCGCCAGCCTGCAAACTGCAGCGCTGCCTCACACTGATGGAGGCCTAAGCTTACATTTTCTGAGTGGGGTGTGCAGAATCCATGGATCTTGCTTCCAAAACCACCCCCCTTCAGATGAAGGAAACAGACTTTCATTTTTGGAATTTCTGCAACAAATGGTTTTCGTCTGGATATTCCCTAAGAAATCTGCAGGTCCTGGAAGGAGAGATATTCAGGATTCTTTAGTAGATGTTGTCATGGTGATCTGTATGGTAGAGGGTCGTCTCCTACAGGACTTCCAGCTGTTTGTGGCACCACGCCAGGTCCAATCCTGGAGCCTCAGTACGTGGTCGGCCGGTTACTGTAGCTCTTGTGAAACTGATTCTATCACATCTGTAGATAGACCAGCATTCTTCCTGTGAGCAGAGGCCCCTGCACACATTGCTAGAGGGGGAGGGGCCTCATAGACTCTGCTCTGGTCCTCTGTCGCCTCCACCAGCAGCTTCTGTACTATAACATATCCTCTCCCGCCCAGTCTCCCCCTCCTCTTCCACATAGTCTCTGTCACTCACGTACACGCACCGCCCTATGGTGTCACATCCACAACTAGTATAAGAAGGAAGAAAGAGTGGAGAGCCAGGTAGGTACCAGGAATCTCTGTATCTCTACGACCCCTGCCTATAGAACAGCGGATATAAAAAGGGAAGCAGCACGGGCGGGGGTGGGGTTCAGATCTTATAAAACAGCTGAGCTGTAATAACACCGCCGTCCGGCTGCACTTTCAGTTTCACCTATCTTTAAGTTCCTATAACCCTATAGATAGATAGGTCACCTTTTATTTTTGCACAGCGCTATAGTTCAAGCTCCGCAAAACGCAAAGCAAGTGATTGCAGAAGAATTCAGGATCTTAAAGGGTAGTCGGTATCTAGTCTGAAACGTACAAAAAGTCTGATTGGGGTGGGACAGGCAGGTGGGATCTCCATTGGTACCAAGAACGAGGCCGCACCAACCATCTACAGTCACTGTGAAATCAATGGCATTTATTAGATTTTATTCTTAGAAAATGAAACAATTTTGTGAGGTTGTGATTCTCCGGGCTTTTAATATTGATAAAGGATAGGTCATCAATATCAGATCACCGGGAGTCCGACACCCGGCACCCCAGCCGATCAGCTGTATGAGGCTAGTGCAGTGAAATGGCCCTGTGCACCTTTTAGGGGTTGTTCACATATCAGTTATTTGATCAGTTATTTCCATCAGTTATTGTCAGCCAAAACCAGGAGAGGACACTAAACAGAGATCAGGTATAATGAAAAGATCTGCACCTGTTTGGTGTTTTTGACCCGCAACTGGTTTTGGCTCACAATAACTGATGGAAATAACTGATCAAATAACTGATATGTGAACAACCCCTTAACTGGATTCCTCCAAAACAAACGTGAAAGGTTTTAGATTCAGGAGCCGGACGAAACTTTGCAAAGTTCATAATGAACCCAGTTGATTACGAACTGGTTCACTAAACTCTAGTCCCGAGGCTTTTTTTAAAAAAAAGTTGGACTTTGACTCCTAAGGATCCACTTCTACAAGTTGGTGCTAGCGAGACGGTTCTCCTTCCCTGGGAGATAGCTCTTTGCATATTACTTACCCATGGATCATTGCCTATAAGTCTCCATACACATCTCACAGTCTCTTCAAGGAGATGAAGCCCACTGCCCAGGGGTGCACCTAGCCTTTCTGCTGCAAGAGGCAAAAATTGATGCAGCACCCCTGCCCCCCTCCCTCCCAATACCTAATTCACAACCTGACCCCCTTCCCTCCTAATATTATGTAAATCACCACAGAACATACAGGCTAATACAGCGCCCCATACCTCTTACTTCCAGTGACGTCTCCTCTGATATAGACTTCTCCTTCCTCATCTTCTCCTTCAGACCAGACCGCCATGATGATTTTTGAGCCATTTCTCATCTCTGCAGTTTGCAAAAAAAAAAAATCTTCTGGATAAATCATCCTACCACCCCCAATACTGTGCTGCTGTGCTCCCCAATACTATAATTCCCCCTAGTAGTAATCATTCTCCTTATAATGTGACAGTAGAAAATGCCCCTAATGTGTGCCAGTACAAAAAATACCCCCTTTTAATGGCATAATCTGCCAATATAAAATACCCCTATATAGTGCCCCCAAATCAATGTGTCAAAGTAGAAAATGCCCATATACAGAGCCCCCATATAAAATACTCCTTCTTTGTGACCTCAGTAGATGCCCCCATAGGGCCCCCCATAATGTGCCAGTAAGAAGTGGCCCCAATAATGTGCCAATTAGAAGTGCCCCAATAATATGCCAGTAAGTGCTCCCTTAGATGCCCCCATAGTGCCTCCCAATAATATGCCAGTAAGTCCACCCCTTAGATAACCCCAATATGCCAGTAAGTGCCCCCTTAGATGTCCCCGTAGTGTCCCCAATATACCAGTAAGTGCTCCCTTAGATGCCCCCGTAGTGCCCCCAATATGCCAGTAAGTGCTCCCTTAGATGCCTCCGTAGTGCCCCCAATATGCCAGTAAGTGCTCCCATAGATGCCCCCATAGTGCCCCCAATATGCCAGTAAGTGCTCCCTTAGATTCCCCCATAGTGCCCCCAATATGCCAGCAAGTGCCCCCAATATGCCAGTAAGTGCTCCCTTAGATGCCTCCGTAGTGCCCCCAATATGCCAGTAAGTGCTCCCATAGATGCCCCCATAGTGCCCCCAATATGCCAGTAAGTGCTCCCTTAGATTCCCCCATAGTGCCCACAATATGTCAGTAAGTGCCCCCTTAGATGTCCCCATCGCGCTCCAGCCAGTATTGTGCCATATAAAAAAAAAAATACATACAATGAAACGGCACACTGCTAACCAGATAAAGTACAAAATGCCATAGTGATATGAGGTATTCTGGAGCTAATGCTATGCTTGTTTAGTACATTAGAGATTCTTGGCAAATATATTTTGTACAATATTATCTGGGCCCGTCCACCAAATCGTCCAGGTGATCTCTGTAGAACGGGAACCTAACACTATTTCCTACCTGTTATGTGCCAAGCTTGGCTTCCGTATAATCAGGGGGTGTTGGTTCCACATGCATGCTGGGTCCCTTCTGCCTTTTGCCATTTATGGTGCTTCAAAGGCCTCCAAAGGCCTAAAAAAAATAAACACTCTTAGTTACCTCCATGAGCCTGTCAGTGATGCAATGCAGGCCTCTTCCGGCCTGTGTCCCACGCTGTACGGCTCAGGCGGCGCGATGACGTCATCGCGCCACCTGCCCGGCCTCTGATAGGCTGCAGGCCTAGTGCCTTCAGCCTATCAGAAGAACAGGGAAGCGAGACGCCTCTCCCTCCCTGTTCTGCCACAGCAGTCATCGTTATGGCTGTCCTGAGGATGGGGATAAAGAGGACTATGGAGATGAGCACTTCCACAATGGAGGCGCTCATCTCCCTGTTCCACTGCCGCCACTACCGCCCCTCACTAGTAACCAGGACCGCTCCACCTGATCGCCTCACCTCATTGGCGGAGCAGCCCTGCCACTGCCTACACTGCATCCAAGGCATCGCCATCAGCCATCCAGAATCTTACGTTGTAATGATACAGGGCAAGCCCTCCGAAACTGCGGTCTACGGATGGATATCTGGCTTGACTATTTTCCCTTGTTATGTCACAAGTCTTTATAAAAAGGCAGACTTTGACTCATAGGAAGCCATTTCCACAAGATGGCGCTAGAGGGATGGGTGTCCTTCATTAGAATATGCCTCTTTGTAAATGACTGCAATTTTAGCAGTGGTTGACCACCTAATAAAGGGATCAGCAACCTCCGGCACTCCAGCTGTGGTGAAACTACAACTCCCAGCATGCTGCATTCACTTTTTTGGAAGTTCTGAGAACATCCATGCATGCTGAGAGTTGTAGTTTCACCACAGCTGAAGTGCCGAAGGTTGCTGACCCCTGACCTAAGGTGTATGGGGCCTCCTGACAGCAGATGATATACGAGTACTGTGAGAAGGGTATGGTTTGGGAGAACCGATATCTGTCCTTGAAATGGTTAAGTTCTGCGTGGTAAGCCTTGGGTGTGTCTATGGGAACCGAGAGGTCAACTCAGACACAGTATAAGCAGGATTGATAGCCATAGCTAACATAGACAGGTTTGTGAAATACGTACTGGGCCTGCTTATACTGGAGTGAGTGAGGTTGGTAGTGGGACGCTCACTCCACCCGGGGCTCCGGTCCTGGGCTTCCACCAGCTGAGGATCACATGGGTAGTTGGGGCCTAATATAAAGCCCAGTGTAGAGCTGAACATGGTGGTCATACCTGGAGAGCGGACTGCTGAACATCAAAAGGTATCGCTTGTGCCACCCAATACTTGTTTGAACCCGGGGCCTGGTAGCCGGTCCCACGTAGAGTTAGGGATTGTGTTTTGTAGCAGGTACCGGCTCAGCTGAGCAGGGTTTGGTTTATTTCAGCCGATTTGTTAAGGCTACGCTTGTGTTGGACTAAGAAAGTGTGAAATAAAACACTTCATTTGGACTTTAGGGTTGAGCATCCCTGGTCCAATCCATCCAGACAGTTGTAAAATGAGTGGTTGGCCGGCAGATATTTCAGTACAGCCAGCATAAGGCGGCCATACACACGAGATAATGATAGCGGTCGGGTGATATTTTCTAACCTAGCCAATTACATTGTCATCTGGGAAAACTCTGCCGTCAGCCATTGTGAACAATTGATTCTGCTAAATTTTCAAACAATGGACGACCAAAATCAGCCATTTGTCTCATGTGTATGGATGCCTTGTGAGCTTCTCCTGCTCTGTCTGACCTTCCTCGGTTACTTATTTAAATGTAATACTACGCTTCCCCTTAAAGGAAATGTATGGCCAGACTGTCTTTAGAGAAGTGGCCGTCTTCATGGGAAAACCCCTTTAGATATCTTCATAACAACCGAGGAGGAAGTTACACGACCGCATTCTCCAGATAGACAACAATGGAGACTAATTTCATCTCTGTCAGATCCCTCTTCTCAGTTCAGAAGGTCACCAGTTCCTCTTGTCTTCTAACGTCATGTTCCTCTTTCTTCCCGCAGAACTTCAGACTGAAGAAAGATAAGGATATGGATTCCAAACATTTTGTTTCAGAAAATGAACTGCAGGAGATGAAGAACTTTTTTGAAAATCGAGATTTTGCAGAAGCCGTGGAAGGTGTCAAAAGATGTCTCGACGACATTGACCAAGTCCCGTTGAACATTGCTGTAACGGGAGAATCGGGATCGGGAAAGTCAACTTTTATCAACGTTATACGTGGTGTGAGCGATGAGGAAGAAGGTTCTGCCAAGACAGGAGTGGTCGAGACAACCAAGGTCCCATCGCCTTATTTACACCCACATCACAGAAATGTGAGGTACTGGGACCTCCCCGGGATCGGAACTCCAGGATTTAAGCCGATGGATTATCTGCAGTTAGTTAAGTTCAATCAATACGACTTTTTTTTCATCATCACAACGGAACGTTTCAAAGAATGTCACATCCTCTTGGCCCAAGCCATCAAGACCATGGGGAAGAAGTTCTACTTTCTGAGATCTAAAATAGACTCAGTCTTGAAAGGGTGCAGACGAGGAAAGACAAACCGCTACGAGGATGAGGATATACTGAAGGAAATCCGAGAGGACTGCATTAAAGGTCTTCGAGCTGGAGGCATCGAAAACCCTCGCGTGTTTCTACTCTCCTGCCTAGAACCAGAAAAATATGACTTTTACCTCATCCAGAAGACACTGGAGGATGAACTTCCGAGTCACAAGAGACACATATTCCTTTTGTCTCAGCCCAATTTTTTCCACCAGGCTCTGGAGCAGAAAAGGAAGACCTTTGTACTGCAGATATGGAAGTGGGCCATCGTCTCCGCCATGAACGTTGCAAAGTCACAATGGTCGGGAGAAAACAGCGCATCGTCATCTGTTCCGTGTTTATCTCCCAGTGGTGACCTCACCCTCATGGTCAACGTACTGGAAGAATACAAAACAGCTTTCGGACTAGATACGAGATCCCTTAAAACATTAGCTGACACCTTTGGAAAAGATCTTGACGATTTGAGATGTGAGATCAGAACCTCCATTGTGTCTCAGGACATAACTCAGGAACTGCTTTTCCATCACATAAGGAGCCAAGGACTGACGGACATGGGTGGAATAGTCGCAACATGTGTAAATAAACTTGTTCCGCAGATAAGCATGTTGGCGAGTGGAGGAGTCGCCTTTGGTACAACTTACTGGATACTCAGCAGCCTCCTAGCAAATATGGCGGAGGATTCAGCGAGGGTGCTGTCCAAGGCGTTAGGGGCTCCTGAGGAAGCATTGTAATTGGTGTCAGTCCTTGTCCTGGACTGTCAGGATCAAATATAAAACCTCATGCCGAATGACATCGTCTATGTACCCACCATCTGAAGTACTGTATATTCAGGATGATAACCCTCATTATTTGATGTAAAGAATATTGATCGACTCCTTACTGTATATCTTAGGCCTCGTGCACACAGTAGAGCCAGGGGCCCAGAAACTGCAGGGCGGCACATGGAGCACTTATTACGGAGCTGTAAGCACCCAGTGCACTGCTGTACGGTGTCATATAGCACCATGTTAGTACATATTCTCTCCAAGAAGCAAGAATATGGTATCTGATGGAACAGGCTGTGATCAAGAAAAAAAATCAGAAGGAATGGGAAAAACCTCATGGGCCAAATGCCTTCTACAGCGGCCGTAGCGCTAATAAGGTCACGAGCGCGAGGCCCTGAAAATATCTGCAGATCTGAAGGGGTAGCCTGAAATAATTGTGTGTAAAATAAGGAAGAAGCAGCTCTTCAAGTGCCAAAGGTCCTGAACCGGCTGCTTCTGATCCCAGGAGGATGGTAAGTGTGATGTCCCATCTGTGGTCACGAGCACTGCTGCAGACAGTCACTGGTCTCGGTGGAGATGTGTCTCCAGTCGTCCTGCTGGGTCCTCAGGGGACTAGACGAAGCAGGGACAGGACCCTCCAATAGAACTCCCTCCAATATACTTTATTAATCAATTCTCTATTTTTTATGTTTTACTTCCGTGAATTCATTGTGCGTTTAAAGGGGTGTTCCAGGATTTTACTACTGGTGATCTATCCTCAGGATCGGTCATCAGTATCTGATCGGTGGAGGTCCGACATCTCGGACCCCCAGCGATCAGCTGTTTGAGAAGGTACCGGCTCTCCTGTGAGCTCACCATGCACAGCGCCGTACATTGTACAGTGGCCGTGCTTGGTATTGCGTTCAGCCCCATTCACTTGAATGGGACTGAGCCGCTCCTAGGCCACGTGACCGATGAATGTGACGTCACTGGCCTAGGAAAAGCTGAGAGAAGGCCTCAGTGCTGACAGGAGCGCCGATACCTTCTCAAACAGCTGATCGGCGGGGGTCTAGGGTATTGGACCCCCACAGATCAGACACTGATGACCTATCCTGAGGACAGATCACCAGTAGTAAAATCCTGGAAAACCCCGTTAACACTCTGACAGCTCAGCAGAGTACAGAGTACATTTTATGAATGGTGCTGCAGCAGCGCTGTGAGTACGGGCAGGAGCGCACATTGCTGCCCCGGCTCCCTGGACAATTACTAACTCAGCATAGCACATGCTGAGCGGAGCGGGCGCCTGCTTAGGCCTCGTGCAGACATCTGTGGAGCACGGTCCGTGAAAACCCAGACGTCATTGGTTGCTATGATGCTGTGCGCTTTGTGCCGCTGTATAGTAATACACTGGTATTATACTAGTACTACTATACAGCAGCGTCGCCCTCATACAGCTCCATTGTTTTTCGGCAGCTGAATCCATCTACACAACACAATCTGCTGCCCAGAACCCATCATTTACTTTCCTGCAGGAATCACAGCTTAACCCGATGAAGGAGCGTTTCACTCGATAATCTGATGATCGGCTGCATCTTTAGACGAGGTTCACAGGAAAGTTTTCCCCAATAATCTACCCAACTATCAACTTTGTAATTGCACCATAAGGGAACATTCACACCACAGCGAAAAATGGCCATGCAGATTCTAAAGAGCAGCTGTTCTTCTCATCCAGTGGTTGTTTCCAGAGTCTATGGGTCTGTGCACACTGCTGCTGCTTTTCTGTCCGTTTTCTCAGACACCATACAATGCAAGGGGCCATTTTTAAAAGCCATATTTCAGAAAGTCATCCATGACACAGTCATTCAAATGTAGCCTAAGCATGCTGGGAACTGTAGTTCCACAATAGATACTGGAGGTCTCGGGTTCACAGATCCCCAACCAAAGCTTTACTCTGACAGAGACTCCTTCTTCATACAGACATTACTGAAGGAGCGAGGAAGAGTCCAGTTTGCACTGTGAAGACAGCATTACTTAATGTTGATGTTCATAAACCATAAACCAGGGGTCAGCAACCTCCAGCACTACCGCTGTTATGAGACTACAACTCCCAGCATGCTCCATTCACTTCTATAGAAGTTCCAAGAACAGCCAAGCAGGTGAGCATGCTGGGAGATGTAGTTTCCCAGCAGATGAGGGAAGCAGAGCCCTGCCATAAACTAAGAAAGCTGCCGGAGAGAGGGGGATGCTCCCGTCTGCTGACATTACAGCTTATCTCTATGTTATACCATCGTCTTATAATCGGGGGTCCGACCTCTGGGATCCCCTCCATTTATGAAGAGTCTGCAGTAGTGAATGACAGCGATGGCCTCTTCACAACGGGTGCTCCTGACACCCAACTGTGCCGGTCAACGCAGGCGGCCCGACTCACTTTAATGGGTTCCCGTACACGGCGGATGGACTGTGAACTGGAGATGAACCCCCTTATTCTAAGGATCGGTGAGATGATCGGCCATCACTTTATGAGAATGAAACACCCCAGTAACCTAAAACCCCGCCCTCCATGGCCCATTACTCTAGTACTAGGGACACATATCTGTGCACAGCAGGGATCCATCTTCAGGGGCAGATTAAAGGTTTGTGCCACGAAAAATGTTCTACAGTTTTCAAACCAGCCCCTGGATCTGAATACTTTTGTAATTGCTTGTAATTAAAGATGTAGCATATCCACTGCGTTATTCAATAAAATGTATCTGTAGACGCAAAACCTGCTGTTTTTTTTCTTATTTCTTACTGAGATGGCCGCACATGCTCAAGTTCATCCTTCATCTGCCTCCTAAGCTGTGATAGGTAGAGAGCTGCAGCAGAAAGGACACATCCCTGAGCTGTGATAGGTAGAGAGCTGCAGCAGAAAGGACACAATCCCTGAGCTGTAATAGGTAGAGAGCTGCAGCAGAAAGGACACATCCCCTGAGCTGTGATAGGTAGAGAGCTGCAGCAGAAAGGACACAATCCCTGAGCTGTAATAGGTAGAGAGCTGCAGCAGAAAGGACACATCCCCTGAGCTGTGATAGGTAGAGAGCTGCAGCAGAAAGGACACAATCCCTGAGCTGTGATAGGTAGAGAGCTGCAGCAGAAAGGACACAATCCCTGAGCTGTGATAGGTAGAGAGCTGCAGCAGAAAGGACACAATCCCTGAGCTATGATAGGTAGAGAGCTGCAGCAGAAAGGACACAATCCCTGAGCTGTGATAGGTAGAGAGCTGCAGCAGAAAGGACACAATCCCTGAGCTGTGATAGGTAGAGAGCTGCAGCAGAAAGGACACAATCCCTGAGCTGTGATAGATAGAGAGCTGCAGAAGAAAGGACACAATCCCTGAGCTGTGATAGGTAGAGAGCTGCAGCAGAAAGGACACATCCCTGAGCTGTGATAGGTAGAGAGCTGCAATAGAAAGGACACAATCCCTGAGCTGTGATAGATAGAGAGCTGCAGAAGAAAGGACACAATCCCTGAGCTGTGATAGGTAGAGAGCTGCAGCAGAAAGGACACATCCCTGAGCTGTGATAGGTAGAGAGCTGCAGCAGAAAGGACACAATCCCTGAGCTGTAATAGGTAGAGAGCTGCAATAGAAAGGACACAATCCCTGAGCTGTGATAGATAGAGAGCTGCAGAAGAAAGGACACAATCCCTGAGCTGTGATAGGTAGAGAGCTGCAGCAGAAAGGACACATCCCTGAGCTGTGATAGGTAGAGAGCTGCAGCAGAAAGGACACAATCCCTGAGCTGTAATAGGTAGAGAGCTGCAATAGAAAGGACACAATCCCTGAGCTGTGATAGATAGAGAGCTGCAGAAGAAAGGACACATCCCTGAGCTGTGATAGATAGAGAGCTGCAGAAGAAAGGACACATCCCTGAGCTGTGATAGGTAGAGAGCTGCAGAAGAAAGGACACATCCCTGAGCTGTGATAGGTAGAGAGCTGCAGCAGAAAGGACACATCCCTGAGCTGTGATAGGTAGAGAGCTGCAGCAGAAAGGACACAATCCCTGAGCTGTAATAGGTAGAGAGCTGCAATAGAAAGGACACATCCCTGAGCTGTGATAGGGAGAGAGCTGCAGCAGAAAGGACACAATCCCTGAGCTGTAATAGGTAGAGAGCTGCAATAGAAAGGACACAATCCCTGAGCTGTGATAGATAGAGAGCTGCAGAAGAAAGGACACATCCCTGAGCTGTGATAGATAGAGAGCTGCAGCAGAAAGGACACATCCCTGAGCTATGATAGATAGAGAGCTGCAGAAGAAAGGACACATCCCTGAGCTGTGATAGGTAGAGAGCTGCAGCAGAAAGGACACAATCCCTGAGCTGTGATAGGTAGAGAGCTGCAGCAGAAAGGACACATCCCTGAGCTGTGATAGGTAGAGAGCTGCAGCAGAAAGGACACAATCCCTGAGCTGTGATAGGTAGAGAGCTGCAGCAGAAAGGACACAATCCCTGAGCTGTAATAGGTAGAGAGCTGCAATAGAAAGGACACAATCCCTGAGCTGTGATAGATAGAGAGCTGCAGAAGAAAGGACACATCCCTGAGCTGTGATAGATAGAGAGCTGCAGCAGAAAGGACACATCCCTGAGCTATGATAGATAGAGAGCTGCAGAAGAAAGGACACATCCCTGAGCTGTGATAGGTAGAGAGCTGCAGCAGAAAGGACACATCCCTGAGCTGTGATAGATAGAGAGCTGAAGCAGAAAGGACACAATCCCTGAGCTGTGATAGGTAGAGAGCTGCAGCAGAAAGGACACAATCCCTGAGCTGTGATAGGTAGAGAGCTGCAGCAGAAAAGACACAATCCATGAGCTGTGATAGATAGAGAGCTGCAGCAGAAAGGACACATCCCTGAGCTGTGATAGATAGAGAGCTGCAGCAGAAAGGACACATCCCTGAGCTATGATAGATAGAGATCTGCAGAAGAAAGGACACATCCCTGAGCTGTGATAGGTAGAGAGCTGCAGCAGAAAGGACACATCCCTGAGCTGTGATAGATAGAGAGCTGCAGCAGAAAGGACACAATCCCTGAGCTGTGATAGGTAGAGAGCTGCAGCAGAAAGGACACAATCCCTGAGCTGTGATAGGTAGAGAGCTGCAGCAGAAAAGACACAATCCCTGAGCTGTGATAGGTAGAGAGCTGCAGCAGAAAGGACACAATCCCTGAGCTGTGATAGGTAGAGAGCTGCAGCAGAAAGGACACAATCCCTGAGCTGTGATAGGTAGAGAGCTGCAGCAGAAAGGACACAATCCCTGAGCTGTGATAGGTAGAGAGCTGCAGCAGAAAGGACACAATCCCTGAGCTGTGATAGGTAGAGAGCTGCAGCAGAAAGGACACAATCCCTGAGCTGTGATAGGTAGAGAGCTGCAGCAGAAAGGACACAATCCCTGAGCTGTAATAGGTAGAGAGCTGCAATAGAAAGGACACAATCCCTGAGCTGTGATAGATAGAGAGCTGCAGCAGAAAGGACACATCCCTGAGCTGTGATAGATAGAGAGCTGCAGCAGAAAGGACACATCCCTGAGCTATGATAGATAGAGAGCTGCAGAAGAAAGGACACATCCCTGAGCTGTGATAGGTAGAGAGCTGCAGCAGAAAGGACACATCCCTGAGCTGTGATAGATAGAGAGCTGCAGCAGAAAGGACACATTCCCGAGCTGTGATAGGTAGAGAGCTGCAGCAGAAAGGACACATCCCCTGAGCTGTGATAGGGAGAGAGCTGCAGCAGAAAGGACACAATCCCTGAGCTGTAATAGGTAGAGAGCTGCAATAGAAAGGACACAATCCCTGAGCTGTGATAGATAGAGAGCTGCAGCAGAAAGGACACATCCCTGAGCTGTGATAGATAGAGAGCTGCAGCAGAAAGGACACATCCCTGAGCTATGATAGATAGAGAGCTGCAGAAGAAAGGACACAATCCCTGAGCTGTGATAGGTAGAGAGCTGCAGCAGAAAGGACACATCCCTGAGCTGTGATAGGTAGAGAGCTGCAATAGAAAGGACACAATCCCTGAGCTGTGATAGGTAGAGAGCTGCAGCAGAAAGGACACATCCCTGAGCTGTGATTGGTAGAGAGCTGCAATCGAAAGGACACAATCCCTGAGCTGTGATAGATAGAGAGCTGCAGCAGAAAGGACACATCCCTGAGCAGTGATAGGTAGAGAGCTGCAGCAGAAAGGACACATCCCTGAGCTGTGATAGGTAGAGAGCTGCAGCAGAAAGGACACATCCCTGAGCTGTGATAGGTAGAGAGCTGCAGCAGAAAGGACACATCCCTGAGCTATGATAGATAGAGAGCTGCAGCAGAAAGGACACTCCCCCTCAGCTACCAGCTTAATATAAATCTAGCAGAGCAATTGGAGCAATGAATAGGGAGATGTCTGGATCCATGGGAGGTCCAGGGCTGGTTCTAGCTTTGTTAGAAAGAGACTGTCATGTGCTACGTATATGATGTCTGATTTTCATTTTGTTACATTAATCATGGGACAAACCCTTTAGGTGGCCCAAAGGCCTTGGGCTGTTCCTTATTTTTGGGTTCCACATGTGTAACATCCCCGAGTGGTGTTACCACTGCACCCTGCTTCTGTGTCTGCTAACATTAATGTCATCTATACATTCTGTTCCAGGTTCACCACTCTGTGCATTCCTAATATTGTATGCAACTGTTTATTTCATGTAATGTGCCTGGCTCACCAGCAGGTGGCAGCAAACACAGCAGAGCTGTAATTACCTAGAATGGGGCTAACCATTCCATTCTACCCCCATCTGGAGAGAAGTAGGCGAGTCCTTTTTCCTGCAGAAAGGGTGGGAAATTTCTAGTGGTAGTGTCCTGGTAGAGACTTCATGTTGGGGCTCACCGGATTTCCTGGCTAAACATTAGTCCAACTAAAGAGATTAGTGCAGCATAAAGAAAGAAGCCAATTTACCTATTCAGCTTGTACTGAAGAGTCAGAGAAAGATAGCAGAGTTGCGTTTGCCTGTCAGTTATATGCTAAAGCCTGCTGGAACCAAGACAAAGTCTGAATCTGTTTTGGAAAACGTTTATTCAAGTAAAGCTGCCATTGAACTTCATCTCAAGGTCTGGACGCAAGTTATTTTTCCAAATCCCTCAATTATTCCCCTTATTTATTGCTTCAGATCCAAAGCCTGGGGTCCAGCAGTATCCAGGTAGAAGCACCGTGACACACATAAAGAGACATTTAGGCCGCACTACACCACTCGGCATTTCCTACACCTGGGACACGATAGTGAGGGCCCAAGGGCAGGGCGTCATGTTGCATATGTGAAAAAAAAAAAGTATACTGCACAGTAAGACGTCATGCACATGACTGTGTGCTGGTCTTGTGGACCTCAATATAAGCACGGACCTGCTATACACACGTGCATGAGGCCTGTTCTGTTGTTCACACTCTGTAGTTATAAGCAGACATTTTATTACAGTGCACATTTTAGCTGCCATTACACATGTGGCTGCTCCCAGAACTCCCACCAACGAGTTGCAAATACACAGTTGTACCAATATAAGTAGTGAGACCCCTAGAGGCCGTACACAGCATATAACATATTGCTACATCCTTTCCCTTTTAACCCCTTCACCCCCGGAGGTTTTTTCGGCTTTGCGTTTTCGTTTTGCGCTCCCTGCCTTCAAACAGCCATAACTGTTTTATTTTTCTGTTCACATAGCTGTATGAGGGCTTGTTTTTTGCGGGACAAGTTGTACTTTCCAACGCCACCATTTAATATTGCATATGGTGTAGTGGGAAGCGGGGAAAAAAATTCCAAATCGGGTGAAATTGCAAAAAAAACGCTATTCCGCTACAGTTCTACAGGTTTCTTATTTAAAACGTTCGATGTTCATTAAAACTGACCGGTTACTTTCATTCTACTGGTCAGTACGAATCCGGCAATACCTAATATGTATAGTTTTTCCTGCATTTTGATAGTGATAAAATAATTATAAAGTTGGCTTTTCTTTTTTTTGTCATATCTTGACCCCTATAACTTTTTGGTATTTATGTGTACGGAGCTGTATGGGGGCTCATTTTTAGAAAAAAAAAGCGACAAAAAACAGCAAATCGCCATTTGGATGCTTTTTTCCGCCACAGAATTCGCCGTATTGGAATTTTTTAAAATATTTTAAAAGTATGGGCATTTTCGGTCACCGTGATACCCATGAAGATGTCTATATTTATTGTTATTTAGGTATTTTTTTTTAATTATACGGAAAGGGGGGTGATTTGAACTTTTACATATTTTTTATATATTTTTTTAACATTTTATTTTTTGTGATTATTTTAAAGCTCAAATATGAGCTAATATATTGTGTTGTTTTTTTTTTTTTCTTTATGAGCAATCAGGGATTTACTAGATGGAGATAAATCCAAGAATTGCTCATTTCTTATACTGGCCTGCCATCTAGTGGCCAGAATAAGAATTGCACTTTGAAAGCTTTAAACCTCATCAGCGAGGTTTACAGCTTTCAGATCGTGTACAGACACCATCCGGAAGCGTATGCTTCCGGGTTAAGACGCAACTAGATGCCGTGATCACGGCATCTAAAGGCCTAGGAAGACGCCGCCGATGGCGGTAAGTACCCACAAGTCTCTGCTGTTAGAAACAGCAGAGACTTGCCGGCCATGACGCCCGCCGCACGTGCGAGTGGGCGCCATGTGCCCGCATCGCCCCAGCGCCATACATGTACGGCGCTGGGGGTGTAAGGGTTAAATGAAAGAACAATGAAATATACCAAACACAAAATGGTGAACATGAACAAGTATAACATAGCTATAAGATATAATTCATGAGGTGAGCTGGCTTCCTGATTGTTCTGCCAGCCCATGTAACATATGAGGTTTCTTCACACAAATCTTGGTGTTCTTCTGATTCTGGCAGTCTGTTTTCTGGGACTGGCTGTCTCTGACCCGAGACCTCACCATGGTCCTCAGCAGTCTCTATTTCTTTGTTGCCGATATTCATAGTCTCATTGCCTTGAGTGCCCATATACTGTTCCCAGGGCCCTGTATCATCTCTTTCTTGTCTTTTTCTCAGATGTCTCTGATTTCTCCTCAGTCTTCTTCCTTCCTCTGTTACAATTTCATAGGACCGTGGTCCCAGTTTCTGGACGACCTTTTCCTTTTTCAGTGTTTGTCACATTTCCCTATTGGCTGAATCCGTACATTTTCATTGCTCTGGAGAACAGGAAGATCTTTTGCAGATTTATTGTAATAGAAAGCTTGTCTATCTTGATTCTTCTTCAGTTTGTCTTTAACATTGGCCACAAGCTTTGGCTTTAGTAGTTGACCTGCAGTTGGTAAGAGAGTCCTTGTACGTCTACTGATAAGCCGCTGTGCTGGTGTCCAGGCCTTGTGTGGGTGTGTTTCTGTGCTCCAGTATAGACAGGTGTATATCTGTACCTGCCTGTTTTGCTTTCTGCATGAGTCTTTTGGCTGTTTTTACTGCTGACTCTGCTTTACCATTACTCTGAGGATATCCTGGAGATGATGTCTGGTGCTCAAATTCCCATCTCTCCCTGAATTTTTTTGAACTCTTCAGATGTAAATTGAGCAGCGTTGTCAGAGAAGACAATATCAGGAATGCCATACCTGGCAAAATGGGCCTTTGCCCTTGTGTCCTCTGTCTATCTCCCAGAAGTTGGAAAAATAGTCCACAGTTACCAGATATTCTTTGTCGTTCCACGTGAACAGATCTCTTCCTACTTTTGACCATGGTCTATTTGGAATTGTATGTGGTCTCTTTCGGTTGCTTATCATTGCACGATGCACATATTTCACACTGTGCTATAAAGTTATCTATGTGGTCATTCATTCCAGACCAATAAACATATTCTCGTGCACGACGTAGACATCCTTCTACACCTAAGTGAGTAGAGTGTAATCTTTCTATTATGTCTCTTCTGGGGGATTCCGGTATAACAGCCCTTTCTCCTTTAAAGATGATTCCATGCTGCACAGAGAGTTCATCTCTTATGTGAAAAAATGGAGAAACTTCCATTGGATCATGTTGCTTGTATTTTGGCCATCCCTTCAAGATGACACTCTTTAAGATAGAGTTTTATCTTCCTCTGTGCAGGTCTGTATTTGTTTCAGCCTATCTTTTGAGACAGACATATATTTACACATATTGATGCTTTCAGTGTCTTTTCCTTCTTCATTTGTGATGGGTAAGTAAGCTCTGCTTAGGGCATCTGCAATCATTAATCCTTTCCTGGACGGTAACAAATGTTAAAATCATTTCTGAAGTCTTAAAAGCATACGCTGAAGTCTTTTTGGGGCATTCAGTATTGGCTTCTTTGTAATACTTTCTAAAGGCTTGTGATCCGCATGCACCACTACGTGTCGGCCGTAGGTGTACTGGTGGAATTTCTCCAACCCAAATACTACAGCTAGTAGTTCCTTCTCGATTTGAGCATATCCTTGCTCTGTTAGAGTTAAAGCTCTGCTTGCCTATGTGATTGGCTGTTTATCCTGCATTAGTGCGGCTCCAAGGCCTGTTTCTGAGGCATCACATTGTACTACCACTGCTTGATCTGGATCAACATATTTTAGGGTTGCTGTGTCTGCAATAGCATTTTTCACTGACTGAAAAGCAGTTTCATGGCTTTCTGTCCATTCCCAGAGTATGTCTTTGTGAATGAGCTGCCTTAGTGGCTCACACATGTCAGATAAATGCTTGCAAAATTTAGAAAGATAATTCACCATGCCCAGGAATCGTTGTACTCCACTTATATCTGTAGGTGTAGGCATGTCCTGTATCGCCCTCACCTTCTCTGGATCCAGAGGTTAGAAGACGTCCAGTATATGGTACTTCTGTCAATTTTAGTTTAAATTCTTCCAGGTTCAGTTTGATTTGTTTTTTTCTACATCTGTCCAAGAATTGTGTCATCTTAATATCGTGATCCTTTGTTGCTGCTTCTAGATCATCACCTTCTCCCACTATTAGTATGTCATATGCTATTATTTTTTAGTCCAGACAGTCCTTCCAAAGCTTGCATCAATTTTTTGTTGGAACACTTCTGGAGCCGAGCTTAATCCCATGGGCATTCTCAGCCACTTATAGCGTCCAAATGGGGAAGAAAATGCTGTCAATAAACTTGATTCTTCATCCAGTTCCACATGCCAGAACACATTTTTTACATCACATACGGAAAATATTTTAGCCTTTGAGAGATCTGGGAGAACATCTTCTATTGCAGGCATTGGATAGTGATTTCTTTTAAGAGCTTTGTTCAGTGGCTTAGGATCAATGCATATTCTTAACTTGCCTGATGGTTTTTTCACTACCACTAAACTACTTATCCAGTCTGTGCTTTCCTGTACTGGTGCTATCATGCCTCTGCTGTGCAAATCCTGCAGTTCCTCTTTAAGTGGTTGCATTAAGGCGACAGGAACTCTTCTTGTAGGCAGTCTGGTAGTCTGTATTGTATGATCACGTTCTAATTTGTATTTACCTTCCAGACACCCATCACCTTCAAATAAATCAGCAAACTCTGTTTTTATGTTCTGAAAATCCTAAATGCATTCTGTCTTTTCTTTAGGATTTTCAGTATTCTGAGAACCTTCCAGATCCATGATGTTATGGGACTGCAGCTTTATTAAGTCCATAGCCTGAACTGCATGTGATCGTGATATGATCGGATCCTCCTGCAGCACAGTAAATTCCCCTCTGTAGCTTCTTCTGTTACGTGGATTTCTTTATTTTAGCTTGCATGTTCCCATGGGTTTCAGAACACTTTTGTTGTACCAGGACCTTATCAGTGGGAACCTCTTAAGCAGAAGGAATGACATTGCCACTTGCTCCACAATCCATCTAAAATCATATGGGCTGTTTGTCCACCATAAATATGGCAAAGGGCTGCTCTGCATTATTGGCTACTGGATGTTTGATTACATTAACGTTCTCTGTTGCCAGCTGCAGCTGCCGCCATGTGATGTCCTCTGTGCGGTCCCTGTCTGTGTCCTGGGTCACTATGTGGACTTGTTTATACTGTTTGCTGGTTTTCAATCTGCACATAGCTGAGAAGTGGTTCATCTTGCCATAAGTCCTGCAAGTCTCCCTATATGCTGGTCATTTCTCTGTGTCTCTTACCACAGTATTTACACTGGACCGATCTGGCTGGGAGCCTGGACCTTGTTCTCCCGTTCACAGATACTGCATGTACTGAGGCATCACTGGTGTCCTCCATCATCTTCAGGCTGTCTTTAGTCAGCTTAGCAGCCCTGCAGATTTGCATACATTTCTCCAAAGCCAGCTCTTCCTCCCTCAGTAATCTTTCTCTGAGGTGAAAGTCTCTGATGCCACACACTATCCTGTCTCTGATGAGGGAGTCTCTGATGTCCCCTGGTTGCAGCCAGTCTCCTCAGCTCGGTCACATATCTGTCCACACTTTCCCCAGCCTCCTGATTCCTGGCCAGGCTTCCATGCCCGGCTGTCTATGTGTCTGTCAGCAGGGTCTGGGCTATTTATCTGCCTTTTTCCCCAACTAAGTAATAAAACAACGTTACTTTCCTCTGCTCATGTCTGGGGGCCACTGTCAGATCCACTTACAGAGTAAACTCTTCCTTCCAGTGTCTCCATGTGAGTCTGTGAGAGATTGGAAGAAGTGACATCCAGTCTCTGAGGGGGGTTCAGGCCACTCTCCATAGTGCAGTCTGATGGGGACTCTGTACTTATAGTTGCTGATTCTCTGTACAGTTCTAGTGGCACACAATCTGTATTTGTAGACAGCAGACAACAGGTCATGTGCCCAGCATCCACCATGTTCTGTTAGTTGGTCCTGCTCCAGATGCTCGCACACTGTAGTTAGTAGCAGACATTTTATTACAGTGCACATTTTAGCTGCCATTACACATGTGGCTGCTCCCAGAACTCCCACCAACGAGTTGCAAATACACAGTTGTACCAATATAAGTAGTGAGACCCCTAGAGGCCGTACACAGCATATAACATATTGTTACAAGGCCTGAGGATGGGCAAATCAATTAGTAAATAACTGGATTCCTTGGGAATTTCATAAAAATTAGTCTGACAAATGAATCTGAAGCTTTTCTGATTCATTGTGAGAATTGTGGAAATTTCAGGATGGTCACACGACACTGGGAGGAAATGGGGGAGGGCTTGCACTGATTAGCTCAGATGCTGATTGACAGCCGGGTTTAGCCAATCAGGGGAGGAGCAGGCAGGGAGATGCCTGTGCAGAACGAGCAAAATGTCATACTGTGTTGTACTTGCGACCTGGAAAGAAGCTTTGCTGTGGCTCTGCCTCTGCAGATTTATATACTGTGCTAGGGAAAGTATAAGAAGATTATAGGGAGGGAATAGGTGACAGGAAGGGACAGTACAAGAAGATTATAGGGAGGGAATAGGTGACAGGAAGGGACAGTACAAGAAGATAATTGACAGGGAGGGACAGCCTAAGAAGATTATAGGGAGAGAAAGGGTAATAGGGAGGAATATTATAAGAAGATTATAGGGAGAGAATATGTGACAGGAAGGGACAGTATAAGAAGATTATAGGAAGAGAAAGGGTAATAGGGAGGAACATTATAAGAAGATTATAGGGAGAGAAAGGGTAATAGGGAGGAACATTATAAGAAGATTATAGGGAGAGAAAGGGTAATAGGGAGGAATATTATAAGAAGATTATAGGAAGAGAAAGGGTAATAGGGAGGAATATTATAAGAAGATTATAGGGAGAGAAAGGGTAATAGGGAGGAATATTATAAGAAGATTATAGGGAGAGAAAGGGTAATAGGGAGGAATATTATAAGAAGATTATAGGAAGAGAAAGGGTAATAGGGAGGAATATTATAGAAGATTATAGGAAGAGAAAGGGTAATAGGGAGGAATATTATAAGAAGATTATAGGAAGAGAAAGGGTAATAGGGAGGAATATTATAAGAAGATTATAGGAAGAGAAAGGGTAATAGGGAGGAATATTATAAGAAGATTATAGGAAGAGAAAGGGTAATAGGGAGGAATATTATAAGAAGATTATAGGAAGAGAAAGGGTAATAGGGAGGAACATTATAAGAAAATTATAGGAAGAGAAAGGGTAATAGGGAGGAATATTATAAGAAGATTATAGGAAGAGAAAGGGTAATAGGGAGGAATAGTATAAGAAGATTATAGGAAGAGAAAGGGTAATAGGGAGGAACATTATAAGAAAATTATAGGAAGAGAAAGGGTAATAGGGAGGAATATTATAAGAAGATTATAGGAAGAGAAAGGGTAATAGGGAGGAATATTATAAGAAAATTATAGGGAGAGGTGTATTTGGTGGGAGGAACATTATAAGAAAATTATAGGGAGAGGTGTATTTGGTGGGAGGCTGCTGTCAGCTCAGCTTCTTCCAACTAGTTCTACATTATAGATTCTTCCTAAAAGAAATGCCCATTTAAAAAAAAAAGTTTCTCACTTCCATACAAATTACATTCTTACAGGCACTGAGGACTTACCCCTTTTTTTTAAAAAACAAACAAAAAAAAAAACAGTTTCTATTTAGCATTTGTAATTGGGCATCTCAGTGCATTATAGCCGTGTTACTGAACATATTGTACATTGTTGCAAGATAAGTGGTGCATACAGCAGCAAAGGCATTTTACATCAGAACTGCAATTTATAGCCATGTCAGTAAAAGTATTTGTAACGGACAGTGGGTGTGGACTGTGCCAACTAACCTGTTTGACTTTGGGCTAAACCTAAGGGCATTGTCCTGGCGGTTCCCTGGTATTCACCCTTTAACCCCTATACAGGGAACCAGGCTGCCACTTCCTGGAGTAGTCCTAGTGCAGTTGGCCACTCACCCATGGGGGTCAGAGACAATATTGCGAAGCACCAAGGACTCCAGCACCAAGGAGAAAAAATGTTTAGTCTGAACACCAAATTTAGGGCAGGAAGAGTACTTGAGTATTCCAAATAACAGTTCCAAGGTCGGGGCAGGCAGAGTACCTGCACAGTCCAAGTCATAGTTCCAAGGTAGGGAAGGCAGCAAGAGGTAGAGCTGGTAGACAGACGAGGTGCGGTACACAGGTATTCAGACAAGGATCACCTTCGCTGGTAACTAGTAACTAACTTGCGAGCAAAGCTCAGATGCAGAGGTGGATCCACAGTCCAACTACATAGGGAGGCTGATCGACAACTTAACCAGCACTTGGACAGGGGCAGGAGGAAAGGATTAACTCTTGCAGCGCTGAAGGAAAGTTCAAAGCTTCGACGAATGCTTGCAGAATTTTTAAAAAGATTTGCTTCGGATGAGACTCACTTCGGTCCAAGTTGCGTTAAAAAATATTCATTGTTCTGGTCGTGTTCTGCAAACATCCCCACAAATACATATGCATGAGCGTACAAAGTGCGTACAAAGCTTTAGCCTACTATTGTCTCGTGATTACTTCATACGCACGCACAACACTAGGCTCACACAAACAATGAATATACAGTAAAAGTACGCTACTTGTAACTGAATACGTATGCATTAGCATACCAATTATCAGATGCGTACGTAACGCTAGCGCACAAAAATTTAAGATTCGTACGAAGCGAATCTATGCTTCGGCATAGGAAATAACGAAGGTTCGTAACTAATATATGAAGCAGCAAATAGGATGCTCATCTCTATTGAGCACTAGTTCCAATTCAAACAGGGAAAGTACATTGGAGCTTGGCTAGAACAGCAGGATAGCGGTGGGCATGGATAGTTGGTGTGACAGCATTAACACGAAGGGCCGTTATTACTGCATCAGAGCATGTAGTTGAAACAACATTTTTACCACCATTACTGATGTATCAAAGAATGTAGGCAACTAAAAATATGCGGTATTAGAACACTTTTTAACCCCAATTATTGCAACAAGGTGTAATAGAATCACTCCTATTACCCAGGCTTTACACTGTTCATTTGGCCCCTGCACTCTCCCTATAGTGTGGATAATGCCTCCCTATTCTATCCCTACACTATCTCTAAGCTGTCCCTGATCTCTCCCTACAGTGTGGATAATGCCTCCCTATTCTATCCCTACACTATCTCTAAGCTGTCCCTGATCTCTCCCTATAGTGTGGATAATGCCTCCCTATTCTATCCCTACACTATCTCTAAGCTGTCCCTGATCTCTCCCTACAGTGTGGATAATGCCTCCCTATTCTATCCCTACACTATCTCTAAGCTGTCCCTGATCTCTCCCTATAGTGTGGATAATGCCTCCCTATTCTATCCCTACACTATCTCTAAGCTGTCCCTGATCTCTCCCTACAGTGTGGATAATGCCTCCCTATTCTATCCCTACACTATCTCTAAGCTGTCCCTGATCTCTCCCTATAGTGTGGATAATGCCTCCCTATTATATCCCTACACTATCTCTAAGCTGTCCCTGATCTCTCCCTATAGTGTGGATAAAGCCTCCCTATTATATCCCTACACTATTAGTAGTCAGTCCCTGAACTGCTCAATAGTAATATTTTATGAATAAAGTCTTTCCTAATCACTGTTCCTAGTGCCTGTCACGTCTCTTCCTGCACTGAGTTCACTGGAAAACGGCAGAGACCAGCCAACAGGAGACTTTTTATAGGGCTGTAACATCATAGGGGCTGGCTATAAGCTGATTGGATATCTGCATGGCATTATGGGTGATTCCTTGTTCCTGGGATTCTTCCTTCCTTTAACATGTGCAGCAGCTATTTAAAAAAATATATGATTTGTTACCACAAAGTGCAAGAAAATTCGACTTCGGGACAAATCAATTTTTTTCTGAAATTTGGATCGAATTCCACTTCATCGGATTCGATTTGCTCATCTCTAGTGCTAGCAATGTCGAGGAGATTGTCCTCGCTTTTCAGCCATTCTTATGTGGGAAAAAACTCTCTCCTGGACTTGCAGCAACAGTACAGTCTGCTGTTACACTGCTTCATCCGAGACATTCTAACTTGGTGGAATTCCACTTTGCACAGACTAGAGCATCTATAAGAGCAATGTAAAGCCTTGAATGATTTTGACATGTACCAGACCACTTCAGCAGGGAGCATGTTCTGTACTATATGACTTTTGGTATTGCCACCATCATTTCACTGTCACTGTCTGCCTGCCTACCATCATTTTCTGTAATGTATGGCTGCTGCTACCATCATGCCACTAACTTCCGCTGTCGGCCTGTCTACCAGGCAGTAGCATGATGGCAGCAGCAGCCATATGGTACGGAAAATGGTGGTAGGCAGGCAGACCGCAGCAGTGGCATGATGGTGCACCATCAGTGAGGGCAGATCTATTCATCATGTATTCACGTGTGTGTGAAAATCCTCCTGGATCAATGACTCATTAATTTTGACAAAAGTAATGTGTTGTACAGGTACAAAACTTGGATGTTGAGGTGATGGATCTCTGCTTGCTGATTTGCCTCAGCCTGGTCTGGCACATGAAAGAATTGCTCCATCGTGTTTATGATACCGAATCAAGTATTGCTGCTGTTGGGGACAGGAGGATGTCCATGGAGGAGGTGGAGGAGGCACCTCATGTGGGAACCAGATCGACACATACATGGAGGTGTCAATAGGACCTGGTCTTCTTGCTGCCTCACCACATAGAACATTAACCCAGTGGGCCATGAAAGACGTACTGTCCCTGCTCATAACAGCTGCTACAAGAGTCCACCATGGCGTGCACCTGCTTACCAAGCACAGCGATGTATATTGTATAGCCGTTATGCTTGGAATCACACTCAGCCCCATAGCAGTGAATGGGGCTGAGCGCGATACCAAGCACAGCCGCTATACAATGTATGGCACTGTTCTTGGTAAGCTGCAAGAAGGCTGCAGCGCTCACAGGAACGCCAATGCCTTCTCAAACAGCTGATCGGCGGAGGTCAAGGGTGTTGGACCCCCACTGATAACATAGATACCAATGACCTATCCCGAGGATAGGTCATCAGTATCAAAATCCCGGAAAACCCTTTAATAACACGAATATAATGCACTGAATAAAATGTGCAATTGCTCAGCAACAGAATGCTATTGGGGTGTTGTGCTGACAATAAGCCTACGTAGAAACTAGAGGTTTTGAAGAAAAAAAACAAACCTGTCTCTCTGTTCAAATGAAAAATTATATATATATTTTTGCAGGTGGTTGTTTTTTGTAATGCAGCACTGCTAGACTGAGGTGCTACAGCAGCAACACCTATATTAAGCAGTCCCCCATTCTCTCACTCCCTCAAAGCTTTCCCTGCTCAAAGTTCCTAAAATCCACCTAAAATTATTTATTTCTGTTCTTTCCCTAGACTGTTCCTGTAATACTAGAATAGTTGCTTGTGCGTCATATACTCTAAAATATTTTTTGGCAGTCAGTGCTAGACCCATCCTCCATCATTAGCAGCACAAAACAGCATGGAGTTTGCTCTTTCTGCTTTCCCACTGATTTGCTGATGAGGCTGTCACGGGAAGCCGGCGGTGTGCTTCCTCCATGCAGTGACGCCGGACTCCCACTGTTGTTCAGGAGCGAGGACCAGATGTGCGACCTCGTCTCCATAACAAAAGGGGCAGGGAGGACCCGGCACGGTTTCAGTCTCTGCGCGGCCGGCGTCCTCCCCATCTCCTTGACAACAGGCAGGAGGAGCTTCAGCTATGAATATGTGTGCTATTGGTCACGTGTCGCTGGCCACGTCAAGTGACCTACCTCTGAGTACTGGCAAGGAAGCCAGCACTTACTGTTTCAGTTTTGGAGTTAGGTCATGTGACGAGGCGGCGTCACATGACCTACTTGGAGCTTTATTTAAACAGGCAGCCTGCCAGCTACGGGTTGCCTAAGATTGGTCTATACCTCCAGTGCTAGTGTTTGCTTACTCTGATTGTGACTACTGTGTTTTGGACTTCGGCTGTGTATTTTTGACCTTGCTTTTTCTCTCTCCCCTGGTTTTGATGTGTCTTCCTGGTACGACTCTTGGCTTGCTGACCCTCCAATATTGTGTTTGTGTTCTGTCTTTATTTGTTGTATTTTCCTCTTCTTCCCCTTCCCTATACGCCCCAGCACTTATTCAGGCTAGGGATTGTCGTCCAGTTACACGCCGTTGCATAGGACCAGCCGTGTAAGTGGGCAGGGACAGAGGTTGGGGCTCAAGTTAGGGCTCACTACTCTCCGTATCGTGACAGAGGCTATATGTCAGCTTGTAAGCAAGCCCTCCCGTCCACTTCTTACTCCTCCCTCCTGGTTTTTAAAATTATTTTATCAATTTTACAAAGATTTTAATACATTTTCATTAAATAATTTTAACAAATAACAGTTTACGTAAAATGGAGATTTGGAGCTCTGTGTCAGCAAAATGAAGCAGGTTGACATGGACTGGGGAAAAAAGGGCCTGGATGCAGAGAACCTGCTGCTCTGTTCTATTAATGTCTGGAGACAGATGGATTGTGTGGGGCTTAGCTGAAGTGGGGGAGGGGGGGGGCTTAACATTATTTTGTGGGTACTGCAGACAGGGTATAGCAGGGAGGCTCCTGCTGCAGCCAGTTCTCTTACAGCCAGACTCTGGACAGCGAGGAGTAGGGGGGTTGTGCCTGATATCTTAAGAGACATAAAAAAAATCTTACTTGTAGTATGGGAGAACATAGAAGATACAATCAAAAGAAAGGGGGAAGAACAGGGATTGTTTTAGATTTTTCTGCATTTTCTGGGTTGAGTCTTCTTTTCCATAATTGAGGTGACAGGTGACCTGTCAGCAGATGACGTAAGAGATAAATGTTTCAGTTTTCTTGAGAGTCAAAAAAAGAGAGAAAGCAAAGGGTTTTACCATTTAAGTTTCACTTCTCAAGAACTCGAGCAGAAGCTTTTGATAATCAGGAGACGCATTTGAAAAACATAAAGGACAAAAGGTCAGCAGGTTACACCAACAGGTAAGTACATTCACTTATTTAAAAAATATCTTTCACTGAGCAACAAAAATTAGTATTATCACCTTGTACGGGGAGATGAGGTAGAGATATGGGTACTGCAGCTGTGAGGAGTGTGCTATGATTGTATTATGTACTGTGGCAGTGATCTGGGTACTGTGGCAGTGATTGTGGTTTTGTGGCAGTAATAAGGGCACTGTGGTACTGATCAGGGCACTGTGGCAGTGTTCATGATACTGTGGCCATAAGCCAGGCATTGTGGTAGTAATCAGGGTACTGTGAGAGTGATCAGGGAACTGTGGCAGTGATCAGTATACTGTGGCAGTGATGAGGACACTGTTGCAGTGATCTGGGTATTGTGGCACTGATTAGGGCCTTGTTACAGTGATCAGGGCATTGTGGCAGTGTTTATGGTACTGTGGCAGTGATCTGGGCACTGTGGCAGTGATCAGGGCACTGTGGCAGTGATTAGGGTATTGTGGCAGTGATCAGGGTACTGTGGAAGTGATTAGGGTATTGTGGCAGTGATCAGGGGACTGTGGAAGTGATCAGGGTATTGTGGCAGTGATTAGGGTACTGTCACGAATGGGCTTGCGTCTGGTATCAGACATTCTGTGCGGCTTTCAAAAGTGACATAATTTGACATGTTTTCCCCTTGGTTTGGTTTCTGGTTACCACACCCCTTCCCCTCAGCTGTTGTAGGTGTGGTAATTTTCTCTCCTCTATTTATTCCTTCATTTCCCAGTATTCACTGCGGTTTATACTTTCTGACTACTTAGTAGTGTGTGGTGTGGATCTCGGCTGACATCCGGTTGCTGCGATATCTGCTTTAAGATAAGTGACATTTTCCCTTTTGTGGTTTTCCTTCTGGAGTCTCCTGTTCGTCCTTACTCTTGGAGGAACGGGCTGACTCTTTCCTGTGTCACTAGCTGCAGGGTTCTTTAGGGTGAATTGATTATTAGGTTCCTGTGCTACGGAGCCAATCAGCGGGGAGGTACTGGCATTCACTGTAATGTCGTAGCCATGTTGGCTACTGGCATTACAGTGATTGGTTGGCAGGAACACCTCAGCACCCGATGACATGTGACCCGGCTCAATCCGAGTTCGGGAGAGCTGCTGCAAGGAGGGACAGATAGTGTAGGGATAGAAATTGGCAGGGCAAGTTTTTCTGTTCAAAAGACCAAAAAGTCTGTTTAAGGACTATTGTTATATATCTAGCTAAAAATAATTTTTTTTGTTTTGGGGAAAAAATTGTGCAAGGTTGCCTTACCTTAACACCACCGGCGCAGCGTGTGCTGTATAATTTTTCTGTGTCCCAAATACCTGACATCCGGTGTATTGTTTCTGCTGCTAATCAAGGCGGCATTACCTGCGCTGCGTCTGCTGTATAACATTTGCGCAAGGAGGGACAGATAGTGTAGGGATAGGATTTGGCTAGGCAGGGTTAGTTGTTCTGTTTAAAATACCCAAAAGTCCTTTTAAGGACTATTGTTATATCTGGCTGCAATATTTTTTTTTTCTTTTGGGGCAAAAATAATGCAAGTTTGCATGACCTTAACACCACCTGCACAGCGTGTGCATTATAATGTTTCTGTATACTATATACCTGACATCCGGTGTCATTTTTTCTGCCGCTAATCAAGGCGACATTACCTGTGTTGCGTGTGCATTATAACTGTCACGACAAGCCGGCAACGCGCCTCATCCTTACTGCGCCGCCGGTCTCCCCTGTCTAACTCTGAACAGGTCGTTTCCCCTAGCAACCAGGGTACTGGAGGACCCAGTGACGCGTGCTTCACAAGCAAGGCCAGCATCCTCCATCCCCTGGACAACAAGCAGCAGGGGAGCTGAGCGCCGACGCCCATGAGTCAGAGCTTTTGTGTTTCAAGTTTCTGAGTTGGGTCACTTGACGCTGGCCACGTCACATGACCCATCTTCTGGACCTATTTAAGCAGGCAGCCTGCTGTGCACAGGTTGCCTGTGTTTGGCCTTTTCCAGCAGTGCTAGTGGTTTTGTGAGTGATTGGTTTCAGCGTTTATCGGAATTCGGCTTTTGGACTTCACCTTTTGTTTTCTCCCTGGTATTTGACGTGACCTCCTGATACGACCCTTGGCTAGTCTGACCCTTCTTTATTGTGTGTGTTCTGTCTGTGTTAGTTATTCCCTTTGTCTTCCCTTCCCTTTATGCCCCTGCACTTACGTAGGTCAGGGCTTGTCGACCAGTTACACACCGTTGTTTAGGACGGACCGTGTAAGTAGGCAGGGACAGCGGTTGGGGATACAGAAAGGGCTCACTACTTCCCCTCGCCCTGGTGACTATAACGTTCCTGTATCCTATATACCTGACATCCGGTGTCATTTTTTCTGCCGTTAATCAAGGTGACATTACCTGCGCTTCGTCTGCTGTATAATGTTTGCGCAAGGAGAGACAGATAGTGTAGGGATAGGATTTGGGTAGGCAGGGTTAGTTGTTCTGTTTAAAAGACCCAAAAGTCCTTTTAAGGACTGTTGTTATATCTGGCTGCAATATTTTTTTTTTCTTTTGGGCAAAAATAACTCAAGTTTGCCTGACCCTAACACCACCTGCACAGCGTGTGCATTATATTGTTCCTGTATCCTATATACCTGACATCCGGTGTCATTTTTTCTGCCATTAATCAAGGCGACATTACCTGTGTTGCGTGTGCATTATAACGTTTCTGTATCCTATATACCTGACAACTGGTGCTATTTTTTCTGCCGCTAATCAAGGCGACATTACCTGCGCTTCGTCTGCTGTATAACATTTGCGCAAGGAGGGACAGATAGTGTAGGGATAGGATTTGGCTAGGCAGGGTTAGTTGTTCTGTTTAAAAGACCCAAAAGTCCTTTTAAGGACTGTTGTTATATCTGGCTGCAATATTTTTTTTTCTTTTGGGCAAAAATAATGCAAGTTTGCCTGACCCTAACACCACCTGCAGAGCGTGTGCATTATATTGTTCCTGTATCCTATATACCTGACATCCGGTGTAATTTTTTCTGCCGTTAATCAAGGCGACATTACCTGTGTTGCGTGTGCATTATAACGTTTATGTATCCTACAGTGGGCAAAAAAAATATTTACTTAGCCACCAATTGTGCAAGTTCTCCCAAGATAGGAGAGGCCTGTAAACATCATAGGTAGACCTCAACTATGAGAGACAAAATCAAAAAGCAAATCCAGAAAATCACATTGTCTTATTTTTAAAGAATTTATTTGCAAATTATGGTGAAAAATAAGTATTTGGTCAATAACAAAAGTTCATCTCAATACTTTTTTATATATTCAACTCCCTCCAAAGGTTTTCTATGGGGTTGAGATCTGGAGACTGGCTAGGCCACTCCAGGATCTTGAAATGCTTCTTACAAAGTCACTCCTTCGTTGCACTGTCGGTGTGCTTGGGATCATTGTCATACTGAAAGACCCAGCCACGTTTTATGTTCAATGCCCTTGCTGATGGAAGGAGGTTTGCACTCAAATTCTCACGATACATGGCCCCATTCATTCTTTCATGTACACGGATCAGTCGTCCTGGTCCCTTTGCAGAGAAACAGCCCCAAAGCATGATGTTGCCACCCCCATGCTTCACAGTAGGTATGGTGTTCTTTGGATGCAACTCAGCATTCACTCTCCTCCAAACACGACGAGTTGTGTTTCTACCAAACAGTTCTACTTTGGTTTCATCTGACCATATGACATTCTCCCAGTACTCTTCTGGAACATCCAAATGCTCTCTAGTAAACTTCAGACGGGCCCGGATATGTACTGGCTTAAGCAGGGGGACATGTCTGGCACTGCAGGATCTGAGTCCCTGGCGGCGTAGTGTGTTACTGATTGTAGCTTTTGTTACGTTGGTCCCAGCTTTCTGCAGGTCATTCACTAGGTCCCCCCGTGTGTTTCTGGGATTTTTGCTCACAGTTCTTGTGATCATTTTGACCCCACAGAGTGAGATCTTGCGTGGAGCCCCTGATCGAGTTGATTTCTTCACACCAAGCTGCTTGCCTATTGCAGATTCAGTATATACGATACGTTCCTGTATCCTATATACCTGACATCCTGTGTCATTTTTTCTGCCATTAATCAAGGTTACATTACCTGTGTTGCGTGTGCATTATAACGTTTTTGTATCCTATATACCTGACATCCGGTGCTATTTTTTCTGCCGCTAATCAATGCGACATTACCTGCACTGTGTCTGCTGTATAACGTTTGCGCAAGGAGGGACAGATAGTGTAGGGATAGGATTTGGCTAGGCAGGGCTAGTTGTTCTGTTTAAAAGACCCAAAAGTCCTTTTAAGGACTGTTGTTATATCTGCCAGCAATATTTTTTATTTCTTTTGGGGCAAAAATAACGCAAGTTTGCCTGACCCTAACATCACCTGCACAGCGTGTGCATTATAACATTTCTGTACCCTATATACCTGACATCCGGTGTTATTTTTACTGCCGCTAATCATGGCGACATTACCTGTGTTGCGTCTGCTGTTCATTCGGTGTAATTTTTCTGCTCATACAATTTAAAAAATCTGCGCTTCTCTACTTGTGACAAACTTGCATATATACCATTTAATATGCGCAAGGCGAGCAGTAAGGGACAGGGAAGTGGACGTGCTGCTGATGGTGCACGCAGAAGCCATGGCTCTGGGCGCGGTGAAACTGTGCCTGCTGGCAGAGCACAAGAAACAAAGTCATCCAAAACTCCTAGCTTCATGTTACAGTTTGCAGGGCAGTGCAAGATACCACTCTTGACGCCAGACCAGTGCGACCATGTAGTCGGTTGGATTGCAGAAGATAATTCTTACAGTCGGTTAAGCACCACCCTCTCTTCCACAAAATCCAGTCTCAGTAGCCTAGAGTCTGGTCAACCACATCCTCACCCTGATCCTCCTTCCTTCTACCATGCAGAGTCTGGGCCCGCTTGAAGAGGGACAGGAGCAAACTCATGAGCATCCACAGTCTAAAGAAGATGATGGTGGGGAACGGCAATTAGTGTCTGGCGAGGTGCATGATGATGACGATGATGAGACACAGATGCCAATTAATCAAGGGCAATTAGTGACTCAAGAGGTTGATGATGAGGATGAGACGCAGTTAAGACAGGTTCTTGTTAGGTCACCATGTCAGGAGGAGGACCACAGTGAGGAAGTGGAAGAGGAGGTGGTGGATGATGAAATCGCTGACCCAACCTGGGAAGGTGGCAAGCCAAGCGAGGACAGCAGTACAGAGGGGGAGGGATCCGCAGCACTGCAACAGGCTGGAAGAGGCAGTGGGGTGGCAAAAGGGAGAAAGCAGGCCACACCAACCAGACCCGCAACTGTTCCCCGGAGCAGCACCTTGCGGCAATCTCCCTTGCCAAGGGTTAGGCGTTCCGCAGTCTGGCGCTTTTTTGAGGAAAGTGCTGACGATAAACGAATTGTAATTTGCAAACTGTGCCGTACCAAGATGAGCAGGGGCGTGAACACCAGCAACCTGACCAGCACCAGCATGATCCGCCACATGGCAGCAAAGCACCATAAAAGGTGGGCTGGACGCCTGGGTCCACGATCTGTGTCTGCAGGTCCCACCACTGCCTTCTCTTCCCCTCTGTTACATGCTGTCCAAGACGCAAGCCCAGATGCCTCCCACCCTGCACCTGGACCTTCGCAAGCACCATCAGCAAGCACGTCCACTTCAGTGTCCCAGCACAGCGTTCAAATGTCCATACCCCAGGCATTTGAACGCAAGTGCAAATACCCTGCCACCCACACACAGTCCATAGCACTAAACGCGCAACTTTCCAAATTGCTGGCCCTGGAAATGTTGCCGTTTAGACTGGTGGACACCAAGGCTTTTCGCAGCCTGATGGTGGTGACTGTCCCTCGTTACGCAGTCCCCAGCCGCCACTAATTTTTCCAGTGTGCCGTCCCTGCTTTACACCAGCATGTGTCCCGTAACATAACCCGTGCCCTGACCAACGCAGTTACGGGGAAGGTCCTCTTAACGACTGACACATGGACAAGTGCTTCTGGCCAGGGACGCTACATTTCCCTGACGGCACACTGGGTGAACGTTGTGGAGGTTGGGAGTGAGTCGTACCCTGGGATTGCACGGGTGCTACCGACGCCAAGGATTGTGGTCCCTACTTCCATCCGGATTTCCGCAACCACCTACAGTAGCGGCTGCAACCCCTCCTTCTCTTCCTCCAACTCCTCCTCCACTTCCACTGCAGAATTTCCATCTTGCAGCACCAGTCAGACTTCAGTCAGTAGCTGGAAGCAGTGTAGCACTACAGTCGGGAAGCGGCAACAGGCCGTGCTGAAGCTTATCTGCCTGGGTGACAAACAGCACACCACTGCAGAGCTATGGCGGGGCATAAGGGACCAGGCTGAACTGTGGCTCTTGCCAGTCAACCTACAGCCAATCATGGTTGTGTCTGATAACGGCTGAAACTTGGTGGCGGCTTTGGAGCTGGGCAACCTCACACACATACACACATTTGGATGTTCCAGAAGAGTATTGGGAGAATGTCATATGGTCAGATGAAACCAAAGTAGAACTGTTTGGTAGAAACACAACTCGTTGTGTTTGGAGGACAGTGAATGCTGAGTTGCACCCAAAGAACACTTATTAATACAAATAACCAAAGCTATAATGATCCCTTTAGGGCCTAAATCAATAAAATATAACTTTTATTATTGTATACCCATTAAAACTAGTCCAAACAATAAGTGCGTAAAGTGCCCCAAAATGTGATATTAATAAAAACACTTGTAGCAGCCAAATCGATCCGGCATTTGAGTGTAGTTAATTAAATTCCCAAGCTTATACATGCTTTATTGTGGATATGAAGGCTTCAGCGTCAAATATCATTGATTGTCTTGTGGATGTATCAACTCATTTGTCTTGGTAGGCATTAGATTTCATGCCCATCCACATGCAATGCACTTGTACAGATGGACACTGAGCCAACTATGCCCTACTTGTGACTCAATGATGTCACTAAATAGCCCTAGCAGTCACTCAAGACCTGCCTATACTGGTATATGGGAAGGCCTAACGCCTACCACCAGTCATTATAGTGGCGCTGAAGCTCTACAAATTCTCACATAACCTGCCTGGACCGTGACCGGGCGTCTACTACGTCCCGACGGTCATTAGATGGACGCTATAGCTGATTAAAATAACAAACTAGCTCCCCCAACATGTTTTGCCACAGATGTGGCTTCATCAGGGGTATGGAGCCGCTAACCAATCCCCCAGGCTCGGGGCTACTGGACTGACTCCAGTCACATCCGCACTAAGAAAATAGCTCAATATAAAGTGTCACATCTGGGCGCAGAGCGCCACTACACTCACCCCGTCGGCGGGGTTGCCCCCCTTGGCCTTTGCTGTCTGTCTTTCTCCACAAGCGTCTATTGTGGTGATTCCAGCAGCCAGCATAGTATATGCAGAAACTGTACTCTCGCCCCATCTAGGGACTGGCAACAGGTACTGCAGCCTCTACACCTTCTGTGAAATCGTCATCAGTCCTGCACCTGATTCCTATCAGAGGCCTATTTAAAGCAGCTCTGTGCGCATGTCTGATGCCAGAGTATCAGGTCTTCCGGCGTACTCCAGCTCTGTGCTCGTGTCTGTTCCTGTGATCCTGCTGACTATCCAGTCTATCCAGCTTAACCACTGCTTCTACACGGCTAAGCGACCTGCTAGTTCCCGGCCGCACAAATCCAACCCGCTTTGCGGCGGGCTCTGGTGAATACCCGGGGGCTAGTTAGACTCCGCACGCCAGTACTTGTTAGTACTTGGAAGCTGGCCAAACGGAACTATATCTGGCCAGCAAGGTTAGTGACAGCATACTCTGGCCTAACAAAAATGGAAGCCGCCGGTGCGCCTTCTACCGCTGACCTGCTACAGCTAGTAGTGGAGCGTGTCAACAAGCAGGAGGCAAACCAACAGCAGCTTCTCCAGTATCTGCAATCTTTCTCCACACGCCTTGACTCGTTGCAGTCCCCGCCGGTGGTCGCTACTCCAGTACCTCCTTCGTCCGTGATGGCTACGCCGCACCTCCTCCGAGTTCCGCTTCCCTCCAAATATGATGGAGACCCTAAGAATTGTCGCGGGTTCCTGAATCAGTGCTCAATCCATTTTGAGCTTCTTCCTGGGAACTTTTCTTCCGAAAAAGCAAAGGTAGCCTTCATCATCTCCCTGCTTACCGGGCAAGCATTGGCCTGGGCCTCGCCACTCTGGGAACAGAATGCTCCAATTCTCTACAGCTGTCCAGCATTCCTGAACACCTTCCGGAAAATCTTTGACAAGCCTGGGAGGGTCTCATCTGCAGCCACATCCCTACTACGCCTTCGCCAGGAATCCCAAACCGTGGCTCAGTACGTAATCCAGTTCCGAACCTTGGCATCGGAGCTAAAGTGGAACGAGGAGGCTCTCGTGGCCATATTTTGGGATGGGCTGTCCGATCTCATTAAAGATGAACTATGCTCTAGGGAATTGCCTCCGACATTGGATGACCTAATATCCCTATGTAATAAGGTGGATATTAGGTTTAGATAACGTGCAGCAGAGGGCCAAGGGTCCAAACGGTTTAATACCAGGCTCGCTCCCAAGTTCCAGGTTCCGGTAGTTCCTAAGGAGGAACCCATGCAACTCGGGCGTACTAAGCTATCTCGGGAGGAAAGAGAAAACCGTATAAAAAAATCACTTATGTCTCTATTGCGCTGGACCCGGTCATCTAGTGGGGACTTGTCCCAATAAGCCGGGAAACGCCAGAACCTAGGCAAGTCAGGAGAGATTGTCCTAGGTCCCATGTGTCTCTCTCCTGCAAAGAAGAAAGAAAATCCTCTGTTTTCCATCACTGTGTCCCTTCTGACTCCAAAGGGATACTGTCTACACCTGCTTTCCTGGATTCCGGAGCAGCTGGGAACTTCATTTCCTTATTCCTTGCATCCAAATGGGGAATTCCACGGGTCCCACTCTCCTGTCCCATGTCCTTGGTGGGCATCGATGGTAATCGGGTACCTAACGGGTCCGTTCTGTCCCGCACCAAAAGCCTTGTCATGCGAGAGGGAGCTCTGCATCAAGAGGAAATAGAACTTTTAGTGGTTCCCAAAGCCATTAGTCCACTCATTCTGGGGTTACCATGGCTACAGAAGCACTCCCCCCACCTCAATTGGAAATCTGGAGAATTAATGTCATGGGGTCATGACTGTCAGACATCCTGCTTACTGAAGGTGTCTCCTCCCGGAACCATCACTCTCTGTTGTTCCAGTACTGAAGGAGTTGTTCCCCGGCAGTATTCCGCTTATTCTGATGTCTTCAGCAAGTCACAAGCAGAGAAACTCCCACCTCATCGTCCCTGGGACTGTGCTATTGATTTATTGCCCAACAAAACTCCCCCTCGGGGCCGTACTTACCATTTGTCTCTACCTGAAACGCAGGCTATGTCCGAATATATCAAGGACAATCTAGCTTGCGGGTTCATCAGACCGTCTTCCTCCCCAGCAGGTGCTGGATTCTTCTTTGTGGATAAGAAGGACGGGGGTCTCCATCCATGCATTGACTATCGGGGTCTGAATGACATCACCATTAAGAACAAATACCCGTTGCCACTGATTTCCGAGTTATTCGACAGAATTCGGGGTGCCACCGTATTTACTAAGTTAGATTTGCGTGGTGCTTATAATCTGATTCGTATTAAGCCCGGGGATGAATGGAAGACGGCATTCAATACTCGGGATGGCCACTACGAGTACCTGGTCATGCCCTTTGGCCTCTGCAATGCTCCTGCAGTGTTCCAGAACTTTATCAATGAAATCTTCAGGGACATGCTATACTCCTTCGTAGTCATATACCTGGACGATATCCTGATATTCTCTCGCTCCCTCTCAGATCATCGTGGCCATGTTCGTCAAGTCTTAAAACGCCTGAGGGCCCACCAGCTCTACTGCAAACTAGAGAAGTGCCTCTTCGAGCAGTCATCTGTTCCTTTCTTGGGATACGTCTTGTCTGGTACCGGGCTAAAGATGGATCCGGATAAAGTTCAAGCTGTGTTGAACTGGCCACAACCTACAGGACTGAAGGCTATTCAGAGATTTGTGGGCTTCGCCAACTACTATCGGCGATTCATCAAAGATTTCTCCTCCATTATTGCTCCCATCACAGCACTAACTCATAAAACAGCCAATCCTCGTCAGTGGTCCCCAGAGGCCAACCAAGCCTTTTAACTACTCAAAGACAGGTTCTTGTCGGCTCCAATCGTCAGCCAACCTAATACCTCCTTGCCTTTCCTCCTGGAGGTGGATGCCTCCTCATTCGCTGTGGGGGCGGTTCTCTCTCAACGATTACCCAATGGGAAGATCCACCCATGTGGATTCTTCTCCAAGAAGTTTGCCGCTTCTGAAAAGAATAATGGAATCGGGGACAAGGAGCTTCTAGCCATCAAGCTGGCACTGGAGGAGTGGAGACATCTTCTAGAAGGAGCCCTGCATCCCATTACGGTATACACTGACCACAAGAATCTCCTGTACATTCATTCTGCCCGACGACTGAATCCACGTCAAGCTCGGTGGGCTCTCTTCTTCTCCCGGTTTGATTTATTAATCACTTACCGTCCAGGCACCAAGAACGTCAAAGCAGATGCTCTCTCCAGATCATTTGACGCCGCGGACAAGGAACCAGATATGGATCCTGAACACATAATAGACCCCAAGCGGATACTACTCTCAGCCACCACTCCTGAAACCACCCCTCCGGGGAAGACTTTTGTTCCATTGGAGTCACACCCTAAACTATTGGCATGGGCTCATGGCTCCCTTTTCTCGGGACATGCTGGATTCAAGAAGACCCACGATCTACTTTCTAGAAACTATTGGTGGCCTTCACTTCCTCAAGATGTACGAGAATTCGTGGCGGCCTGTCACGTGTGCGCCCAGCACAAAGGGGTTCCTGGACGTCCCATTGGTCTTCTACACCCTCTTCCCATTCCAGAGAGTCCATGGACTCATATCTCCATGGACTTCATCACAGACCTGCCACCTTCTAAGGGGTACGATACCATCTGGGTCGTGGTCAATCGATTTTCAAAGATGGCTCATTTCACATCATTGAAAGGTCTACCCTCGGCAGCAGTCCTCGCTTCCATCTTTATCCGAGACATCTTCCGTCTGCATGGTTGTCCTCTTGAAATCGTGTCTGATAGAGGAACCCAATTTACGTCACGATTTTGGCGAGCTCTGTGTAAACTTATCAACGTCAAGCTGAACTTTTCCACCGCCCATCACCCGCAGTCTAATGGGCAAACTGAGAGGGTGAACCAGGATCTGGAAAAGTTTCTCAGAAAGTTTCTCCTACTCAAGACAACTGGGTAGAACTGCTACCTTGGGCTGAGTTCGCCCACAACAATTTATTTCACGAGTCCACTCAGAAATCTCTGTTCTTCATTAACTTTGGTAAACACCCCTGTTTACCCTGTCTTCCGACTCTGCCATCCTCCGATGTCCCTGCAGCTAATTCTGTGGTCCAGAAGTTTTCTGCTATCTGGTCCGAAGTACGGACCAATCTAATAAAAGCTTCAGCTCGGTACAAGGTTCAAGCAGACAAGAGGAGACGTGCAGTTCCCCGATGGGCCCCAGGAGACAAAGTCTGGCTTTCTACTCGCTTCATCCATCTTCGGGTACCCAGGATGAAGATTGCCCCTCGATTCATCGGTCCTTACACCATCACCCAAGTCATCAATCCGGCAGCCTATCGGCTGGCTCTACCTCCTTCTCTGCGCATTTCCAATGTCTTCCATGCTTCACTCCTGAAACCTGTGGTCCTCAATAGGTTCTCGGCCCACAAAGCACCACCCAAACCTGTCATTGTGGAACAGCAGGAAGAATATGAAGTTGATGAAATCGTGGATTTTAAGATTTCGAAGGGGCTTCCTTACTTCCTTGTCAACTGGAAGGGTTACGGTCCCGAAGAGCGCTCCTGGGTGAGGAAGGAGGACCTTCACGCCCCTCAACTTATGAAGAGGTTCTGCAGAAAGTTTCTACAGGCACTCAAAATGGGGTGTCCGGAGTTCACCCTAAAAGGAGGGGGTACTGTCACATCTGGGCGCAGAGCGCCACTACACTCACCCCGTCGGCGGGGTTGCCCCCCTCGGCCTTTGCTGTCTGTCTTTCTCCACAAGCGTCTATTGTGGTGATTCCAGCAGCCAGCATAGTATATGCAGAAACTGTACTCTCGCCCCATCTAGGGACTGGCAACAGGTACTGCAGCCTCTACACCTGTGAAATCGTCATCAGTCCTGCACCTGATTCCTATCAGAGGCCTATTTAAAGCAGCTCTGTGCGCATGTCTGATGCCAGAGTATCAGGTCTTCCAGCGTACTCCAGCTCTGTGCTCGTGTCTGTTCCTGTGATCCTGATTTATCCTTGTCTCTGCTAACCTGCTGACTATCCAGTCTATCCAGCTTAACCACTGCTTCTACATGGCTAAGCGACCTGCTAGTTCCCGGCCACACAAATCCAACCCGCTTTGCGGCGGGCTCTGGTGAATACCCGGGGGCTAGTTAGACTCTGCACGCCAGTACTTGTTAGTACTTGGAAGCTGGACAAACGGAACTACATCTGGCCAGCAAGGTTAGTGACATGAAGTGATAACTGTGACGAATGGAGTTTGGGAGCTTGGTAGGCTAGTATTGAATGAGGGTTAACCTCCATAAACAGAACAATAAACCAAGATCTAGCCTGGGGGCCCAGAATCTATTCAAAATGTATTAATACAATTTAATAGCCAAAGCTATAATGATCACTTTAGGGCCTAAATCGATAAAATAGGACCACCTGACAAAATATGTCAGGTTATACAGGTACCCCAGAAAGAGGCCCCGAAAGAGGCCATAAGAGACACTGGAGTAGAGTCCAGCAGAAAAGGAATGGAGGTGTCGTCAGGAGGAGTACTAAATATTCCTTCTTTGTCTTTTTTCTCTGTACCATCCACCAATATGCAATCACCCCTGAACATAGCAAGGGAGACAATCCCATCAACTGTGCCCTCGGCAGGGGAAAAGAGTACAATTATAGCCCCCCTATTTTTAGGACAAACAGGGACCCAGTCAGGGGTACAGTTGAGGGATCGAGAAAGATGGGGATACAACAAATAACTAGAAATGAGTCTAGTCTATTATTGGCTAAACAAATTATCAACCTTTCTGCATATGAAATTACAGAATCTGAACTATCCCTTTTATCAAAGGGCCTTTCTTTCTCCCCTGTTCCTAAATGTGATACATTCTGGATTAAAGACATCAACCTTTTTGCTAGGAAGCTTGCCTCACATAAAACTCATTAAAGTGCAGAGTATGACACTAGAAAACTATTTGACAACGAAAGGAAATGTCTAGAAACATTACAAGGTTTACTTCAGGAAAATGAGGGTATACCTACCAACCTGGACCCCCCGTTCACGTCTTTAAGACCTAAATCTAAAATGACACCTACCTTTTCTCAATTTAGGGAAATTGAGACCTTTGTCAAACTGGTTACAGATGATGTACAATCTCTTAAAGGGGTATTCTCATTTCAGACAATGGGGGCATATCGCTAGGATATGCCCCCATTGTCTTATAGGTGCGGGTCCCACCGCTGGGACCCGCACCTATCTCCAGAACGGAGCGGGGAGCGCTGCGCCTGGAGGACCCCAGGTTTCCTGGGGTCCGGCCACCACCAGGCGCGGCTCCCCGCGCCGCTCATAGAAATGAATGGGAGCCGGGCCGTGCATGCGCGGTGCGCTCCCATTCATTTCTATGGAGCCGACGGAAGTAGCCGAGCCAGCGCTCGGCTACTTTCGGCGGCCCCATAGAAATGAATGGAGGGCGGCTGCGCATGCGCAGTGCGCCCTCATTCATTTCGGAGGCTCCGTTCTCGATATAGGTGCGGGTCCCAGCGGTGGGACCCGCACCTATAAGACAATGGGGGCATATCCTAGCGGTATGCCCCCATTGTCTAAAATGAGAATACCCCTTTAAGCTGAGAAATGAACGCCTGTATTCTAACCTGACTCCATCGGAGTCAGAGGCCCTTGTGAGAGTACGGAATAACAAGGATATTATAATAAAACCTAGTGATAAGGGTTCCAATATTGTTATACAAGATGTAGGTGAATATGAAGATATGGTCTTACGACTTTTGCAAGATACTAAGACATATCAGGTGTTACGTAGTGACCCTACTGAAAAATACTCCAACGAACTTAAGCTGATTCTGACTAAGGCAAAGTCTGAAAACCTAATATCTAGGGCCGAATATACTTACCTTTATATTAAAAGTCCAACAATTCCTACCTTCTATGCACTTCCAAAAGTGCATAAGTTGAAAACACCAGTTCCAGGAAGGCCGATAGTGTCGGGCAATGATTGCCTAACACAAGGCATTAGCCATTATGTGGATCAGACGTTACGTCCCTTTGTAACAGCACTGCCTTCCTATATCCGTGATACTAAAGATCTATTATTAAAAATCAATGAGATGTCCTTTCCAGGGAACGTCCTCCAGGCTAGTTTAGATGTGGAGTCACTCTATAGTAATATACAGCACCATTTGGGCTTAAAAGCAATTGAGTTATTTCTTACCACAAAAAGTACTTCTTTCAGTCAGCATAACGTCATGGTGATTTCTTTTTTACGGTTTATTTTGGAGCACAATTATTTTATTTTCCAGGATACTTTTTACAAGCAAACTACTGGGACCGCCATGGGGACGGCATGAGCCCCTACATATGCCAACCTTTTTTAGGGTGGTGGGAGGAGCATCACGTTTTTGTTGACAGTATGTCGTCCTATACCTGCCACATACAATATTGGGGGAGGTATATTGACGACATACTGATAGTTTGGGACAGCACCCGAGCACTTTTTCAAGAGTTTGTTGAGATATTAAACAATAATTCTATTGGAATGAAATACACATTTGAGGTCCACGAAAGAGAGATTTCTTTCCTGGATCTAACGATCACTTTACAGGAGGATGGTTCCCCGGACACGGATATATATAGGAAACCAACTTCCACAAATGGCTACCTGCACTGGAGTAGCTGACACCCATTACCCCTTAAAAGGGGAATACCTATCGGCCAGTATCTCCGTGCTAGAAGGAATTGTAAGACTAATCAAAAGTTCATAGCAGAGAGTAATGAACTCTATAAGAGGTTCAAAGAGAGGGGTTATCCTACTAACCCCCTTAAAAGAGCCTTTACTAGAGCTAAGAGTACTGATCGTGAGGACCTTCTAAGAACAAAACCGAGGGATGAGAACACCCTAATCAGATGCATTGGCACTTTTGATGGCTATTCTGGAGAAATCACTGATATTTTACGTAAACACTGGCATGTCCTCTTGGCTGATAAAGACTTGTGTAGGGTCCTTAATCATTCCCCAAGTATTACATACCGTAGGGGACCAAACCTCCGGGACCTTTTGGTCCATAGTTTTCATAGTCAGAATAGGCCAAAGGGTAGGGACCCCCCAGGAGGTTTAGCACCATGTGGTGACTGCTCCTTCTGTAAGTTCATCCCTCGTATACGTGGCTTCACTAACCCAATGGAGGGTAGAGAATACCAGATTAGACAGCGGATTTCCTGCAAAACCCAGGGAGTCATATATCTAGCCGGCTGCACATGCCCTAAATTATATGTGGGTAAAACCATTCAGGAATTGAGACGTAGGATCTGGGGACACTTGAGTGCCATTGAAACTAATAAAGATACAGCCATTACGAGGCATATTAAATACTTTCATAGAGGTAACCCGAGTGTCCTGAAATTCTGGGGCATTGAAAAAATGAAAATGGGCCCGAGAGGGGGGGATCTGGATAGACGCCTGCTACAGAATGAGGCGCGCTGGATTCATAGGCTTCATACCATGAGCCCCAATGGCTTAAATGAAGGGTTCTCTTTTGCAGCTTTCATTTGATCCCTACTAACCCCGTCTCACCTCTTAGGGGTTTTTTTTGCCCCTCTCTCTCTTAGTAAGTTAATAGGAGTTTTTGGGGGGTTTTAAGTACACATGCCTCCTCTACTCTGGAGGCTCTCTTATATCAATTATTTAAATATCTACTATTTTATTTTTATTTTTGTACACTTAGGTCCCCTTAAATGTGAATACTGGGCCCTCCATCCTGTACGTTAGCCACTCATCAATGTCAGTTTTGGTGTATTATCTTTTTGGGTATTTAGATGAGGATAGACTATATTATAGGTTGATACTACATTTAGATAATCAGCTGAAACTAAGATTTATAGATTTACATCTTATATAAGATTTTTGCTCCCTCACCAACCCTCTAGGTAAACCCCTACCTTTCCCCTAGCATTACATACAGGGGACTCTTAGAGTACCTGAGGTTACCTCAGATTCTTAGTGTAGTGACATGCGCATAAAAAATAAGCGCTCCGTGGGCGGGACGTCTTCGATAGTGGCTGAGGTAGTCCCTGAACTCTAAGTATAGTGACATGCGCACCTGACTTATTGCTTTTTTAGTCTAAGTCGGAAGACATGCGCATTAGGGACTCCCATTCGGCGATTAAGTCCCGTGTCATACGCACAACGGCCGGGCCGTTCTGTATGCCGCCGGCGTTGACGTGGACCGACCTTTGACTTCTGATACAACCTATACCTATCGGGAAAGGTGAGTTGGCAATTGGTGATTGGCTGTGAGAGTCAGTCCAGTAGCCCCGAGCCTGGGGGATTGGTGATTGTGCCGATATGGGCGGTACCTATACCCAGGTAAAAGACGCCGTCTCCAGAGGCTCGGGTTAGCGGCTCCATACCCCTGATGAAGCCACATCTGTGGCGAAACATGTTGGGGGAGCTAGTTTGTTATTTTAATCAGCTATAGCATCCATCTAATGACCACCGGGACGTAGTAGACGCCCGGTCACGGTCCAGGCAGGTTATGTGAGAATTTGTAGAGCTTCAGCGCCACTATAATGACTGGTGGTAGGCGTTAGGCCTTCCCATATACCAGTATAGGCAGGTTTTGAGTGACTGCTAGGGCCATTTAGTGACATCATTGAGTCACAAGTAGGGCATATTTGGCTCAGTGTCCATCTGTACAAGTGCATTGCATGTGGATGGACCTGAAATCTAATGCCTACCAAGACAAATGAGTTGATACATCCACAAGACAATCAATGATATTTGACGCTGAAGCCTTCATACCCACAATAAAGCATGTATAAGCTTGGGAATTTAATTAACTACACTCAAATGCCGGATCGATTTGGCTGCTACAAGTGTTTTTAATAATATCACATTTTGGGGCACTTTACGCACTTATTGTTTGGACTAGTTTTAATGGGTATACAATAATAAAAGTTATATTTTATCGATTTAGGCCCTAAAGGGATCATTTTAGCTTTGACTATTTGTATTAATAAATTTTGAATAGATTCTGGGCCCCCAGGCTAGATCTTGGTTTATTGTTATCCAAAGAACACCATACCTACTGTGAAGCATGGGGGTGGCAACATCATGCTTTGGGGCTGTTTCTCTGCAAAGGGACCAGGACGACTGATCCATGTACATGAAAGAATGAATGGGGCCATGTATCGTAAGATTTTGAGTGCAAACCTCTTTCCATCAGCAAGGGCATTGAAGATGAAACGTGGCTGGGTCTTTCAGCATGACAATGATCCCAAGCACACCGCCAGGGCAACGAAGGAGTGGCTTCATAAGAAGCAGTTCAAGGTCCTGGAGTGGCCTAGCCAGTCTCCAGATCTCAACCCCATAGAAAACCTTTGGAGGGAGTTGAGAGTCCATGTTGCCCAGCGACAGCCCCAAAACATCACTGCTCTAGAGGAGATCTGCATGAAGGAATGGGCCGACATACCAGCAACAGTGTGTGCCAACCTTGTGAAGACAGAAAACGTCTGACCTCTGTCATTGCCAACAAAGGATATATAACAAAGTATTGAGATGAACTTTTCTTATTGAACAAATACTTATTTTCCACCATAATTTGCAAATAAATTCTTTAAAAATCAGACAATATGATTTTCTGGATTTCTCATGTTGTCTCTCATAGTTGAGGTCTACCTATGATGTCAGTTACAGGCCGACCTCATCTTTATAAGTGGGAGAACTTGTACAATTGGTGGCTGACTAAATACTTTTTTCTCCACTGTAAAGGCTTGTGGGTGACTGGGTGACCAAGGAAACCCCTTCATAACCTCCAAAATTGCTGACAATGGTTGTTGAATACTTTGTAACATTCGACACAAAGCCAAAACAAATTATATTTGTTCTTCATCCAATCCACCTCACGCTTGATGTGTTTTATCTAATGAGCATGGCAGGCTGACATTAGCTGACTCAAATACCATTTATGGCGGAGGTCCACCCACTAGTCCACCTACAGATCCTCAGTTTGATGGGGCTTTGATGCAACAGCAGTGCCCAGTCAGGGACAAAGCTGTGTTACGGTGCTTTCACTCTGTGCTTTGCAATGCCGTTTGCTATATGCACCGAAAAGCTCCCTGTGTACATGTCTATGATCTGCCTGATCATGAAGAGCACACACTCACCAAATACTCTGGAGCACAAGTCCAATCGTGCATGTTCGTCACTTCTAATCATGTAGTGATAAAAAAAAATTGATTTTAGTGAATTAAGGTAAAGTTCTCACAAATTTTTTCTTACTTTTCTTCAGGCCAATAAGTGAAAATGAATTCTTCTTGCGACACCTTCACTGAAGAGGAAGTGCAAGAAATTAAGTCTGCCTTACAAGATGGAGACCTCTGTAAAGCAACCGAGAAACTCAGAGAGTCCCTTAAGGAAATAGAAAATGCCCCGTTAAACATTGCCATCACAGGAGAGTCGGGAACAGGAAAGTCCACTTTTGTCAACTCTATCCGTGGGATGGATGATGAAGAAGAAGGCTCTGCCCAAACTGGTGTGGTGGAGACAACCAAGGTGCCCACGCCGTACCCTCACCTGCAGTATCCTAACGTCACTGTTTGGGATCTTCCAGGAATAGGAACTCCAAATTTTGTGGCAGACAGTTATCTTCAGTCAGTTAAGTTCAGTCGATACGACTTTTTCATCATCATGTCATCAGAACGCTTCAAGCAAAATGACATACTCCTCGCGAAGGCGATTCAGGCTATGGACAAGAAATTCTACTTTGTGAGATCCAAAGTCGATTCCGACTTACTGGCCTCCCAGAAACGAAGGAAGAAGACATACAATGAGCAGAACATACTTAATGAAATTCGAGGTCACTGCATTCAAAGTCTCAAAGACGGGGGAATCGCCGAGCCTCAAGTGTTCCTTCTCTCATGCCTGGATCTGGACAAGTACGATTTCACCAAAATGCAGGACACTCTAGAAAAGGAGCTTCCGAAACATAAGAGACACGCATTCCTGATGTCTCTACCTAACGTTTCTCTGCCGATTCTTCAAAAGAAGCGTGAGGCTCTGAGGATGAACATCTGGAAGTGGGCTGCTCTTTCATGTGCATTGGCTGTAATCCCGATCCCAGGCCTGCCGTTAGTTTGTGACATAGGAATCCTGGTGCTAGCCATGAATATGTACCGGGATGCTTTTGGCTTGGATCAGCACTCTCTAGAAAAGTTGGCCAACAAGTTTGGTAAAGACGTCAGCGAGCTGAAATCAGTGATCAAGTCCCCCTTAGTCACACAAGAGATAAACAAAGAGCTGGTCGACAGTTTGCTAGCCAAAGGGTTAGTAGGGGGTCTGAGGGTAGTTGAGTTTGCTGCTAGCTGTATCCCAGTGCTAGGTAGCATGGTAGCAGGGGGCATCTCGTTTCATATCACTTACTGGATGCTCTATGGCTTTCTTGAAGAGATTGCTGAAGACGCAGATCGTGTTCTTAAGAAGGCATTAGAGTGACCCGTTTAAGTTGCGGTTTGCACTGCCTTTTTTGCTGGTGGAATTTTGGCTCGGAGAACGTACCAGAATTCGGCTGGCGGCCTTGTGCTATCTTCTTCCCATTGTTTTCAATGGAAGGAAGTGCTAAAGAACATGGGGTGTCGGTGTAAAGCCTCAACTGTGCCAAGAAGGAAGGCATCTTTCTCCTATATAATAGTGTCCTGTGATTTATAAGTTTACCTTCTATACATTATCTAGTTTTTACTTTGAGCCTTTTCTTCATATAATTATTCATTTATTATTATTATATTACATGCAGTATAAACACTTATTCAATAAAATCTCTCTGTATAGCGCCACCTGTTGCTTGTTCTTTTCCTCATTCCTTTTTCCACCTCACTGAGGTGGACGCACATGCTCAGTTCCATCCTTCAACAGTCACCAGCATTATCATCTGTTAGAAACTGTGACAGTTACAGGTCATGCCTACAAACAAGGACACACCTCCTGAGCTGCCAGCTTGAAATTGGAGCAATAAATGAGGAGATCTCTGGATCCATGTGAGGTACGGGGCTGGTTCTAGCTTTGTTAGAAAGAGATTGTCCTGTACTATACGATTTTCATTTTACTAATTTTCATCGTATACATTAACTTTGGGATAAACCACAAGATGTCGGGGGGGTGAATCTCAGGAAGGTGATGACTGTTTTCAAGTAACAACTATAGTCTCCAGAGAAATCATTTGTTAAAACTCCTCCCAATAATTCGGTACATTAGTTGTCAAAAAGTTGTCACTTGTTTGTTAAATCATTAAGTCTTTAGAGTGTGGGACAAAACCTATGCAAACACAGGGAGAACATAAAAACTCCATGCAGATGATGTCTTTGGTTGGATTTGTACTAAAGATGAGTGAATCATTCAAAATTTTATTCGCCGATCATTCGTCGAACTTTTCATAAGATTCATATATTTGAATATATTTGTTCAGTCTGCGTACAAATCATACGTTATTATGTGGCGTTTAGCGAACATTCGAGCACTAATGGCGAACGTTCAGTTTTAAAAGGTAGACAACTTCAGTGAACACGTATGCATGAGCGTACAAATTGCACACGAAAATGAAGGGCTTTGCTGGAGAGGAATAGAGGAGCAGGAGGAACGCTCTGAGTCTGACCCCTGGCTACATATGGATCCTGTATCAGCAGATGACAGCAGATCATCTGGCTGAGACTGAGATGAGCGTGCCATCCACTCCACTACCTCATCCACTTTCTCCTCCACTACAACTTTCCTCCTTGGTGGGTTAGCCCGGTGGAACAACGGCCAAGTATTGTGAATACTACAAGTAGAAGCTCCGGCTACAGGTCCTTTGGCACTGCTGCCCTGTGCACCTTCTCCTTTTTTTAAGAGCTCGAGGTCTGGCTGGAACTGGACCCCTTTTGCTTATCCATGCCAGACATTTTCACTTCACTCTGTGGCCCTGCAGCTGGTCTATGTCTTTGTCCCTGTCTCTCTCTCCCTGTCTCTCTCCCTGTCTCTCTCTCCCTGTCTCTCTCTCCCTGCCTGATTAATTACTAGCCCTGCACTTGCCCTGCAGTATCCCTAATGTATAATATGGATTCCCTGAACAATTACACCCCAATTTCAACACCCCAGGTCTCAGTCTCTCAGAACTTCACACACAGTGCTTCTGCTTGTCGCAGCAGAAGTGATGCATCACTGGCTTACCGAGCCTGAGCCAATCAGAGCAAGCCTGCCCTCTAGGTCAGGTGACCGCTTTCTTCCCGGGCTTTTGCGCACGAATAACGAACTAACAGTAAAAGGTCGCTAATTACTTCATTCAGAGTAACTTATACGTAGCATTAGCGTACAATTTATCAGACAAGTGCGTAACGAATGCGTAGAAAGCCTTAGGAACATTTTCGAATCTTACCGGAGCGAATCACCTCATATTCGGATTCGCTTCGCAGCTGAAAATTTCCAAGATTCAATACGAATCAACGAATCGACGAATAAATTCTCTCATCTCTAATTTGAACCTATAATCCAGTCTGGTTGTGTAATACACAGATTTATTCACTGAATGCTCAAGCAAGTCACAATTACTGTATCCCAGCCCACAATGTTATCTGCTCAGGTCTACACGTCACAACCATAAAAAGCTCAGCTCCTCCCGTTCCTGGATATTGAGAATAAAACCAAAAATTCACAGCAAGTTATTACAGAAGAGAAGGACACCTGTGTGCAGAGAGAGCGAGAGATGGAGAGAGAGGTAAGAACATGTCCATGAGGCCACGTTCACCTTTCATTACGACGGCTGTAATGTGAGGTTACTCTTCATCAGCCGTTTTGCAGTTTTTGCTTCATTTGAGAATTAAAAAAAAAAACGTGTTGCTCTCTGGAAACCGTCAACAAGCAGTCTACCTGCCGTTGATGGATCCTTTATGTCTTTATTTTCATTGTCAGCTCAGATATGTCATAGGTCTGGCCAATGGGACACACAGCTGATTTTACAGGGGAAGCGGAGTACAATCAGGTCGTTCCCCTGTAGTATCTGCTAGAGACGACTCTCCAAAGTTAAATACCACAAAGAGTAAGAGAAGGAAAACATGAGAATATGGACAATACCAGAGAGCTGAATGACTGAAGTGTTATTACTGTGTAATGTCTGATTTTATCTCTACATGTATCATACCTCCTGAAGTCTTGTGAATGGTGGAGGTCCCTGTGGTCAGACCATCACCGATAAGACTCTGATGGCATATCCTAGTGAAATTCCATCAATGCCTTTACCTAGACAACCTCTTAAAATATACTTTAATTGGATGACATTTTTGTACTAAGTCTACCCGATCATGACTTGGAAGAGTATGCGTCAATCCAATACTCCCGAGAGCCAGTCCAACCCTGCCTGGTCATCTATTCTCCTAACCATTTAGCAATCCAAAAACAGATTTTAGTGAGTAAAGATGAAGTTCTGTTCTCCTAGTCCTTTCTTGTTTTCCTTCAGGTCGATAAGTTAAAAATGGATTTTGTTTATGACATCATCACTGAAGAAGACGTGCAAGAAATTAGTTCTGCTTTAGAAGATGGAGACCTCTGTGAAGCAACCGAAAGACTCAGTGAGTCCCTTAAGGAAATAGAAAATGCCCCGTTAAGCATTGCCATCACAGGAGAGGCGGGAACAGGAAAGTCCATGCAACGACCCGCCGCAGGGCTTACATAGTTACATAGTTACATAGTTAATACGGTTGAAAAAAGACACATGTCCATCAAGTTCAACCAAGGGAGGGGGTAGGAGTGATGAAGGGGAGGGGGACGGGTAACCTTAAGACATGACTCTACATTTCTTAATATGTGGTGACCTTCTTTTTCTCTAAGAATTTATCTAAGCCTGCTTTGAAGCCCTCAGCTGTCTTTGCTGTGACCAGCTCCTGCGGTAGACTGTTCCACAGATTCACAGTTCTTATAGTAAAGAAGGCTTGTCGCCCCTGGAGTCTAAACCTTTGCTTTTCCAGGCGGAGGCAGTGCCCCCTTGTCTTTTGAGGGGATTTTACCTGGAACAGTTTTTCACCATATTTTTTGTATGGGCCATTTACATACTTATACAGGTTGATCATGTCCCCCCTTATACGTCTCTTCTCAAGACTAAACAAGTTTAACTCCTTCAATCTTTCTTCATAGCTAAGATGCTCTATGCCCCTTATCAGTTTAGTTGCCCGTCTCTGCACCCTTTCCAGCTCCAGGACATCCTTCCTATAAACCGGAGCCCAGAACTGAACAGCATATTCCAGATGAGGCCGTACTAATGCTTTATACAGTGGTAATATGACATCCCTGTCCCGCGAGTCCATGCCTCTTTTAATACATGACAATATCCTGCTGGCCTTAGAAGCAGCCGATTGACATTGCATGCTATTCTGCAGTCTATGGTCTACAAGGACACCCAGATCCTTCTCTACAAGTGACTCTTCCAGTGTTTCTCCCCCTAGGACATAGGAGGCATGCAAGTTGTTAGTACCCAGATGCATAACTTTACATTTATCCACATTGAACCTCATCTGCCAAGAGGATGCCCAAACACTCAGTGTGTCCAAGTCAGCTTGTAACTTCTGCAGTGAGATATAACAATTATTGTTGTGTCACAGGTGTGGTGTTGCCGATGGTTACTCACGGTTACGATCCCTGGGACGGCGTGCAGTGGATGGAGGGGGGACACTACTTCCCTCGGGGCACACTCTGTATGCAGGACTCCTGCCGGATGGTGAGGCGAGGTGCCCTTGATGTTGACTTTTAAAGTGTCAGTCGGCTGGGTCCTGGTTTGTCGTGACGCCAGTGTCTTGAAGTAGACACAAACTTTTGTAATAGGAGTAGAAGTGAAGAGGAGACAGCTTCTGATATAAACAGGGGAACTTTTACTTAAAGGGGTTCTCCGAGTTATATATATTGATGACCTGTCCTCAGGATAGGTCATCAATATCAGATCGGCGGGGGTCCAACACCCGGCACCCCCGCCGATCAGCTGTTTGAAGAGGAGGCGCACGGCATATAAGCGCTGCCTCTTCTTCGTTGTTTACATGCTGACCATAATGGGGTAGTGGTGAGTAGGTGTAATTACACCTCACCGCCCCATTCATTTCTATGGGAAGAATCGCTTCCATAGACTTGTCTCAAGAGCTGGAATAGTACGACTTGGAGACCACAATGGAGCCAAAGGCTTACTCACATCTGAATGATAGAAATGTCAAGTACTGGGACCTTCCAGGGATAGGAACACTGAATTTTAAGGCAGTAGATTATCTCCGTAAGGTCCATTTTGACAAGTTGACTTTTTCATTATTATTGCATCTGAACTCTTCAGAGAATGTAACATCCAGCTCGCCCGGGCCGTGCAGACCATGAAGAAAAAATTTTGTAAGATCAAAATTTGGGCAAGAAATGTATTCTTCTAAAATGAAAAGGGGCAAGTCGTTCCATGAGGAGACCGTACTGGAAGAGATCAGGGAAGACTGCCTTAAATGCTTTCGGAAAGAAAATATTAACAACCCTGCAGTTTTTCTTCTTGATTGCTTGGAGAAAGGCAAATATGACTATGATCTACTGCAAGACGTTATGGAGCAGGAACTTCCGAAGCAGAAGAGACACGTCTTCCTGATGTCCTTGCCTAATATTTCTCTATCTGTACTAGAAAAGAAGATGGAGGCTTTGAGACAGCAGATATGGAAAAGGCCACCCTGTCCTGTGCCGCCGCTGCGCTGCCTATTCCGGGCCTGGGTATCGTGTGCGATCTCACCATTCTGGTGAAGACTATGAGAGAATACCAAACCGTATTCGGCTTAGATGAAGGTTCCCTCAACAAATTATCCCAACTTTCGGGTAAAGGCATGAGCGATTTGAAATCGGCGATCAAGTCCCCACAAGTGATCGGAGAATTAAATAAAGAGATTGTCATTAAAATGATTTCGAAGGGAACCATGGGGGCGGTCATGCTGGCTGAACACCTGAAAAGCAGCATTCCCGTGTTCGGCAGCAGGAGGTCTCTCCTATGCGATGACTTATAAGATGCTGAAAGGATTCTTGTTAGAATCTGCTCAGGATGCACAAAGGGTTCTCATAAAAGCCTCAGAAGATCAAGTTTAATAAATGGAAAGTAGAAAAGAGAAACGTGACTGCTCCCGATATCCTGTGCATGCGCAGTTGATTCCTACCTCCCTGGGACACTTACTATCACTCATATGAACAGCACTGACTCCAGGTAGCTCCACAGAACAGCATTTTGAAGGTGAATGTCGTGGCCTCTTCCATAAACCAGTGACATCATCACTAGTGATAAGCGAGCATGCTCGACCGAATATGATATTTTTTTGGGGAGGTTAAAAATTGCACAAGGTGGCCTGACCTTAATGCCACTTGCACAGTGTGTGCATTCTAATACTTTCTGTATCCTATATACCTGACATCCATTTCTATTTTTTCTGCCGTTAATCAAGGCCACAGTACCTCATCTGTGTCTGCTGTATAACGTTTGCGCAAGGAGGCACAGATAGTGTAGGGATAGGATTTGGCTAGGCAGGGCTAGTTGTTGAAAAGACGCAATAGTCTATTGTTATATCTGGCTGCAATTTATTTTTTTCTGTTGGGGCAAAAAGAACGCTAGTTTGCCTGACGGTCAGCTCACCAGTAGGCCCGGAACCGTAATTTTTTAGACAGTCAGCTCATCAGCAGCACCTCACCCTTATTGTTTTTGAGTGTCAGCAGCAGGCCATCAATCCTAATTTTTCACGGGTGTGTCTGATGCCCTCCTTTATGTGTAATAAAGGGTGTATTGGAGTGCATGTTCCTTGTAATTTTTGGCAGCCCTTTCACTTCACAAAATTGGCGTAATACTTGGACAACATCATTAACAGCAACTACTTTGGAGTCCAAGATGCATCCAGACATCCTCCCCATGCTGTTCCCAAACCATTTCAGTGGTGTTTTCACCATTTTCTCACCTTTCCCTATGAACCAGACACCCTCCCCTCTTCAGAGCAGGGGGTGCCTGGTTTAGTGCTCGAGTTCTCCCATTGACTTCCATTATGCTCGGGTGCTCGGCTGAGCACTCGAGCACCACCTAGTGTTCGGCCAGAGCACCCGAGCATTGCAGTGCTCGATCAACACTAATCATCACCAGTCACATGGCTTATGTGCAGTTCAATCCCATTCAAGTGAAAGGACCTGGGATGCAATACCAACCCCAGCCACTATGCAATGTACAGCGCTCTGCTCGGAATGCTGGTAATGGCCCGATAAATGTAACGTCACTGGACCAGGAAGTGGTCGCTGGGCTCACAGCCTCTGTGGTGACGCCGGGTGTCGGATCCTTACCAGTTTGATATTGCTGACCTAACTGGAAGACAAACCATTAATATTCTACTCCCGAAAAACCTCCTTAAAGTATCCGATATTACCAGACAAGGTCACCACCTATAGTTGGGTCTGTAGAGACAGCTTCTTCTGGAGGAGAACCATTTTGGAGGACTTATTAACATTATCAATACATTTATCAACACCTTCAAGACTGAAAAGCAAAGTGTGTGAATATCAAAAAAGTTGTGTTATAAGAGGATTCATCTCACTATTGATGTTCACTCGGCAGGTTCCGTCTTTTCAGATGTTAGACCCTTAGATTGATTGGTAGACCTAGAACGTGGGTTCTAGGATTTGTATTTCTAAGGACAGAGCTACATTGATGAAAGACGACAATGCTACTTGTCTGGTGGGGAGATCCATCATGTGTCGGATCATCCGGAACCGGCCAGTGTTCCATTAAGCTACCAGATTACCATCCTGGGCCACCACCTTCCTCGCATGACGGGGGACACTGCCTTCATAACCCTTTCTTCTCCCAATGCTTTGTCTTCTCCCTGATGGATCCTGGCAGCCAGCATCTGCTAAACATTAGCTACACCACAAATAATCTATAGGTTTCTACATCTTCAGTTATGTGGATGCAAAAGTGAATGTCCATGTGGGTGATCACGTGTCCATATGTAAGGAATAATCCGTGTACACGTGGAAGTCCCACACATAGGTGGATGTCTGTGTGCACAAGCGATTATACAGCAGAACATGAGCATTAGCTGATAGCAGGTCATAGTTGTCTTCTGGATGGGAGAGATATGACATATCAGCTGGGTGCGGGGGAACAATACAAAGTCCTGGACAGGAAGCTCCTCCTGATGTGAAACAACCAGTTTTGTGAAGATTCCTCCTTTGCTTTGCTCAACAGGACTAAGTATCAGTGTCCGCTGTAAGTCAGCGGTCAGACTTCAGGTTACATGGCACTAATACTTCTGATTTTATACCGATGCTATACCAGGTCATCAGCATCTCATCGGTGGGGGTCTGACACCTTTGACCTCGCTGATAAGCTGTTTGAGAAGGCAACAGTGCTCGCAGCATCGCCGCAGCCTGTGTTTGGTATCGCAGCTCAGTAATATTCACTTCTATGGGGGCGATCTGCGCCAAGGTCATGTGACCGATAAATGTGATGTCACCGGCCTAGGCTAAGCTGCTAGAAGGCCACAGCGCTACTGCATGTGCTGGTGCCATATCAAGCAGCTGATCAGCAGATCCCCACCGATCAGATACTTAGAAAACCCCTTTAAATGGGTATTCCGAAATGGGAGATTTATGACACATCAATAAGATATGCCATAAGTGTCTGACAGGGGGCAGTCCAGGACCCATCTCTGGGGAACCCTCTCCTATCTCAAGAGCAAGGCCAAACAAACCACAAGAGTGCGGCCACCCCTGCAGTCACCGCTATGTGACTTCTGGAGACAGCTGAGCAGCGGTTCGGCAACTTAGTGAAGTCCCACAGGAGTAAAGGTAGAGGGCGCCCGGCATGTCCAGTGTGATATTTACCATAGAGTGGTGGCATAGACCATGTGCTGTCCGCATCCGCACTTCCGTTCCGCGGTCTGCAAAAAAATAGAACATGTCCTATTCTTGTCCACAGACATGGACGAGAAAAGGCATTTCTATTATAGTGCCGGCAATCTGTTTTGCGGACGTGTGAATGGACCCTAAGCCCTAAGATGTTTCACAACCATTGTCCACAACAGGCATTACATGAGTACAGCGCCAGAACCAAGCTCAGTACATATATACATCACCAAAACCAAGCTCAGTACATATATACATCACCAAAACCAAGCTCAGTACATATATACATCACCAGAACCATGTTCAGTACATATATACATCACCAGAACCAAGCTCAGTACATATATACATCACCAGAACCAAGCTCAGTACATATATACATCACCAGAACCAAGCTCAGTACATGTATACACCACCAGAACCAACCTCAGTACATATATACATCACCAGAACCAAGCTCAGTACATATATACATCACCAGAACCAAGCTCAGTACATATATACATCACCAGAACCAAGCTCAGTACATATATACACCACCAGAACCAACCTCAGTACATATATACATCACCGGAACCAAGCTCAGTACATATATACATCACCGGAACCCAAGCTCAGTACATATATACATCACCAGAACCAAGCTCAGTACATATATACATCACCAGAATCAAGCTCAGTACATATATACATCACCAAAACCAAGCTCAGTACATATATACATCACCAGAACCAAGCTCAGTACATATATACATCACCAGAACCATGCTCAGTACATATATACATCACTAGAACCAAGCTCAGTAACATATATACATCACCAGAACCAAGCTCAAGTACATATATACATCACCAAACCAAGATCAGTACATATATACATCACCAAAACCAAGCTCAGTACATATATACATCACCAGAACCAAGCTCAGTACATATATACATCACCAGAACCATGCTCAGTACATATATACATCACTAGAACAAGCTCAGTACATATATACATCACTAGAACCAAGCTCAGTACATATATACATCACCAGAACCAAGCTCAGTACATATATACATCACCAGAACCAAGCTCAGTACATTTATACATCACCAAAACCAAGCTCAGTACATATATACATCACCAGAACCAAGCTCAGTACATATATACATCACCAAAACCAAGCTCAGTACATATATACATCACCAAAACCAAGCTCAGTACATATATACATCACCAGAACCAAGCTCAGTACATATATACATCACCAGAACCAAGCTCAGTACATATATACATCACCAGAACCAAGCTCAGTACATGTATACACCACCAGAACCAACCTTAGTACATATATACATCACCAGAACCAAGCTCAGTACATATATACATCACCAGAACCAAGCTCAGTACATGTATACACCACCAGAACCAACCTTAGTACATATATACATCACCAGAACCAAGCTCAGTACATATATACATCACCAAAACCAAGCTCAGTACATATATACATCACCAAAACCAAGCTCAGTACATATATACATCACCAGAACCAAGCTCAGTACATATATACATCACCAGAACCAAGCTCAGTACATATATACATCACCAGAACCAAGCTCAGTACATGTATACACCACCAGAACCAACCTTAGTACATATATACATCACCAGAACCAAGCTCAGTACATATATACATCACCAGAACCAAGCTCAGTACATATATACACCACCAGAACCAACCTCAGTACATATATACATCACCAGAACCAAGCTCAGTACATATATACATCACCAGAACCAAGCTCAGTACATATATACATCACCAGAACCAAGCTCAGTACATATATACACCACCAGAACCAACCTCAGTACATATATACATCACCGGAACCAAGCTCAGTACATATATACATCACCGGAACCAAGCTCAGTACATATATACATCACCAGAACCAAGCTCAGTACATATATACATCACCAGAATCAAGCTCAGTACATATATACATCACCAAAACCAAGCTCAGTACATATATACATCACCAGAACCAAGCTCAGTACATATATACATCACCAGAACCATGCTCAGTACATATATACATCACTAGAACCAAGCTCAGTACATATATACATCACCAGAACCAAGCTCAGTACATATATACATCACCAAAACCAAGATCAGTACATATATACATCACCAAAACCAAGCTCAGTACATATATACATCACCAGAACCAAGCTCAGTACATATATACATCACCAGAACCATGCTCAGTACATATATACATCACTAGAACCAAGCTCAGTACATATATACATCACTAGAACCAAGCTCAGTACATATATACATCACCAGAACCAAGCTCAGTACATTTATACATCACCAAAACCAAGCTCAGTACATATATACATCACCAGAACCAAGCTCAGTACATATATACATCACCAAAACCAAGCTCAGTACATATATACATCACCAAAACCAAGCTCAGTACATATATACATCACCAGAACCAACCTCAGTACATATATACATCACCGGAACCAAGCTCAGTACATATATACATTACCAGAACCAAGCTCAGTACATATATACATCACCAGAACCAAACTCAGTACATATATACATCACCAGAACCAAGCTCACTACATATATATACATCACCAGAACCAAGCTCAGTGCATATATACATCACCAGAACCAAGCTCACTACATATATATATACATCACCAGAACCAAGCTCAGTACATATATACATCACCAGAACCAAGCTCAGTACATATATACATCACCAGAATCAAGCTCAGTACATATATACATCACCAAAAGCAAGATCAATACAGGATTGTTGTTTCCCATCATCATGCTGTAGAACATACGAGCGACTACAGCACTGACCAGACACAGTCAGTGGCGGAATAATTATTTACATTTAGTGACTTAAAGGCTTACCTTTTATTTCTACTTGGTTCAGACCACCATGATGGCTTCTCCAGGCCATGACCCATCTCTGCAGAGCTTGGTGTCCAGATGTCTTCAGCTTCTCACTTTACCAACTGATCCATCACACCCTTTTAACTAACACAAACCCATCTTAGTGCCACACACTGTGCCCCCTATAAATAGTGCCACACACTCTTTGCCCCCAAACTGTGCTCATGTTCTGTTCCCCCATACATAGTGCCACATGCCTTTGACCTCTTATATAATTCTACATGCCTTTGTGTCCCCTCATATAGTGCTACATGCTCTATGCCCCGTGCTGTGTGCCTCCTTATATAGTGCTATATGCTCTGTGTCCCTGTGCTCCTATATTGTGCCACATGCCCTGTGCCCTCTGCCTTAAATAGTGCTATATACCTTGTGCATACATTGCTATGCTCTGTGCCCCCAGTGCTAACATGTTCTGTGCCCCCCCATAGTGCTATGCTCTGTGCCCCCTAGTGTGTTTCTGTGCCCCCATACATAGTGCTACGCTCTGTGCCCCCCTCTGTGCATACATAATGTGTGCTATAGTGCTACTATGTTCTGTGCCCCATACATAGTGCTACATGTTCTGTGCCCCCATACATAGTGCTACATTGCTTCTGTGCCCCCATACATAGTGCTACATGGCTCTGTGCCCCCATACATAGTGCTACATGCTCTGTGCCCCATACATAGTGCTACATGCTCTGTGCCCCCATACATAGTGCTACATGCTCTGTGCCCCCATACATAGTGCTACATGTTCTGTGCCCCCATACATAGCTGCTACATGCTCTATGACCCCATACATAGTGCTACATGTTCTGTGCCCCCATACATAGTGCTACATGCTCTTGTGCCCCCATACATAGTGCTACATGCTCTATGACCCCATACATAGTGCTACATGCTCTGTGCCCCCATACATAGTGCTACATGCTCTATGACCCCATACATAGTGCTACATGCTCTGTGCCCCCATACATAGTGCTACATGTTCTGTGCCCCATACATAGTGCTACATGCTCTGTGCCCCATACATAGTGCTACATGTTCTGTGCCCCCATACATGGTGCTACATGCTCTGTGCCCCCATACATAGTGCTACATGCTCTATGACCCCATACAGTGCTACATGCTCTGTGCCCCCATACATAGTGCTACATGCTCTGTGCCCCCATACATAGTGCTACATGCTCTGTGCCCCCATACATAGTGCTACATGCCCCATCTGTGCCCCCATACATAGTGCTTTACATGCTCTGTGCCCCATACATAGTGCTACATGCTCTGTGCCCCCATACATAGTGCTACATGCTCTGTGCCCCCATACATAGTGCTATGTTCTGTGCCCCATACATAGTGCTACATGTTCTGTGTGCCCCCATACATAGTGCTACATGTTCTGTGCCCCCATACATAGTGCTACATGCTCTGTGCCCCCATACATAGTGCTACATGCTCTGTGCCCCCATACATAGTGACTACATGCTTCTGTGCCCCCATACATAGTGCTACATGCTCTGTGCCCCCATACCATATGCTGTGCTACATGTCTGTGCCCCCATACAGTGCTACATGCTACATGTTCTGTGCCCCCATACATAGTGCTACATGTTCTGTGCCCCCCATTACATAGTGCTACATGCTTCTGATGCCCCCATACATTATGCTACATGCTCTGTGCCCCCATACATAGTGCTACATGATCTGTGCCCCCCATACATAGTGCTACATGTTCTGTGCCCCCATACATAGTGCTACATGTTCTGTGCCCCCATACATAGTGCTACATGTTCTGTGCCCCCATTACATAGTGCTACATGCTCTGTGCCCCATACATAGCTGCTACATGTTCTGTGCCCCCATACATAGTGCTACATGTCTGTGCCCCCATACATAGTGCTACATGTTCTGTGCCCCCATACATAGTGCTACATTGTTCTGTGCCCCCATACATAGTGCTACATGTTCTGTGCCCCCATACATAGTGCTACATGTTCTGTGCCCCCATACATAGTGCTACATGTTCTGTGCCCCCATACATAGTGCTACATGTTCTGTGCCCCCATACATAGTGCTACATGTTCTGTGCCCCCATACATAGTGCTACATGTTCTGTGCCCCCATACATAGTGCTACATGTTCTGTGCCCCCATACATAGTGCTACATGTTCTGTGCCCCCATACATAGTGCTACATGTTCTGTGCCCCCATACATAGTGCTACATTGTCTGTGCCTCCTGCTCTTTGTCCAGATATACAATGCACACAATACTTACCTTTCCATGGTCCCAGGACGACCTCTCGTGTTGCCTTCCTTGGCTCTTCAGGCCAGCATCTGCAGAATGTCATAGTTGGAGCAATGACATCATAGCGCTACCTGCATCACAACAAACTGCCGAGCGTCAGTGCAGGGAACTAATAGTTCTGAGTGGGGTACTCAATTATATGTGAGTCCAATGGATGCTGAAAAAATTGAGTGCAGGGGTACCCAAAAACTGGGTGAACCATCCCGGTGAATGGGTGCCCAGGAAAGAGAACCATCTGGTGCCCCAAGAGTGAGGAGTGATGCATCCTGGTGCCACATGCTAAGACAGGCCCTGCCTGCGGCTAACTCTGAGGTTTTGTTCACATGGAGCTTTTTGTGTGCTTTAAAAAATACTGGTCCAAAATCTGCTTCAGGATTTCTCCTGGTTTTCTGATTTTTATTTTGACGGGGTTCTTGATGTGGTTTGTGATCCTGACCATTTCAACCTGGAATCTGCACCAAGAATGATCACGTCGCTTCTTTATTCCACGCCGCAGATTTGAAAACCACAAGTGGAAGAAATGGTGCCTTGTAAATTAGGAAGTGGTTTTCACATTGAAATCAAGATGTTTATTAGTTTTTTAGCTGCAGAATCCGCACCAAACTCTACATGGAAAAAACTCAGGACATTGTCTTACGGTCCGGTCACTGTGTATACTGTGTCAAACACTGCGGCGGTTTCTGCCAAGGCCGTTCCCTTTAGACGCCTTGGGCCCGCTCACAGCTTAGTTATATTAAATGGAGCTAAGCCACAAACACAGAGCCGCCATGGCTTCAATCAGTGGCTGTCCGCCCACCGTGCCTAAAAAGGGACATCTCTTCTTGGCTTTAAACCGCCAGCCTGCAAACTGCAGCGCTGCCTCACACTGATGGAGGACTAAGCTTACATTTTCTGAGTGGGGTGTGCAGAATCCATGGATCTTGCTGCCAAAACCACCCCCTTTAGATGAAGGAAACAGACTTTCATTTTTGGAATTTCTGCAACAAATGCGTTTCGTCTGGATATTCCCTAAGAAATCTGCAGGTCCTGGAAGGAGAGATATTCAGGATTCTTTAGTGTCCTGCTGATCTGTATGGTAGAGGGTCATCTCCTACAGGACTTCCAGCTGTTTGTGGCACCACGCCAGGTCCGATCCTGGAGCCTCAGTACGTGGTCGGCCGGTTACTGTAGCTCTTGTGAAACGGATTCTATCACATCTGTAGATAGACCAGCATTCTTCCTGTGAGCAGAGGCCCCTGCACACACTGCTAGAGGGGGAGGGGCCTCATAGACTCTGCTCTGGTCCTCTGTCGCCTCCACCAGCAGCTTCTGTACTAGAACATGTCCTCTCCCGCCCAGTCTCCCCCTCCTCTTCCACATAGTCTCTGTCACTCACGTACACGCACCGCCCTATGGTGTCACATCCACAACTAGTATAAGAAGGAAGAAAGAGCGGAGAGCCAGGTAGGTACCGGGAGATCTCTGTATCTCTACGACCCCGGCCTATAGAACAACGGCGTCCGGCTGCATTTTCAGTTTCACTAGCTGGAACATCTTGTTACAGATGAGCATGCTGGGAGTAGTAGCTGCATGATAAGAAACGGAGAGTTCTGATGTTTGCATCGTGCTATAGCACAAAACCTGCCAAAGTGAAAGAACCCTATAGGATCTTAAAGATAGGTCACCTGTTATTTTTGCACAGGGCTATAGTTCAAGCTCCGCACAACTCAAAGCAGTGATTGCAGAAGAATTTAGGACAGGGATCAGCAGCCTCCGGCACTCCAGATGTTCTGAAACTACAACTCCCAGAATGCTCCATTCACTTCTATTGGAGTTGTGAGAACAGCCGAGCATGTGTGCATGCTGGGAGATGTAGTTTCACAGCAGCTGGAGTGCCGAAGGTTGCTGTCCCTGCTTTAGGATTGCTGACACCCGGCACCCCCACCAATCAGCTGTGTGAGGCTAGTGCTTTTTTCGGCAGACGTCCAGGTTTTGGATTCAGGAGCCGGACGAAACTTTGCAAAGTTCATAATGAACCCAGTTGATTACGAACTGGTTCACTAAACTCTAGGCCCGAGGCTTTTTTAAAAAGTTGTACTTTGACTCCTAAGAAGACACTTCTACAAGTTGGTGCTAGACGGTTCTCCTTCCCTGCGAGATACCTCTTTGCATATTACTTACCCATGGATCATTGCCTATAAGTCTCCATACACATCTCACAGTCTCTTCAAGGAGATGAAGTCCACTGCCTAAACTGCATCCAAGGCATCGCCATCAGCCATCCATTACTCTGTAATGATACAGGGCGATTCCCCCGGAACTGCGGTCTACGGATGGATATCTGGCTTGACTACATTCCCTTGTTATGTCACAAGTCTCTTTAAAAAGTCAGACTTTGACTCATAGGAAGCCATTTCCACAAGGTGGCGCTAGAGGGATGGGTGTCCTTCATTGGAATATGCCTTTTTGCAAATGACTGCAATTTTGGCAGAAGCGGTTGATCACCTAATGAAGGGATCAGCAACCTCCGGCACTCCAGTTCCTGTGGAACTACAACTCCCAGCATGCTGCATTCACTTTTTCAGGAGTTCTGAGAACATCCATGCAAGTGTGCATGCTGAGAGTTGTAGTTTCACCACAGCTGGAGTGCTGAAGGTTGCTGACCACTGACCTAAGGTGTATGAGGCCTCCTGACAGCAGATGATATATGAGTACTGTGAGAAGGACATAGTTTGGGAGAACCGATATCTGTCCTTGAAATGGTTAAGTTCTGTGTTGTAAGCCTTGGGTGTGTCTCTGGGAACCAAAAGGTTAACTCAGACACAGTATAAGCAGGATTGATAGCCATAGCTAACATAGACAGGTTTGTGAAATACGTACTGGGCTTATACTGGAGTGAGTGAGGTTGGTAGTGGGACGCTCACTCCACCCGGGGCTCCGGTCCTGGGCTTCCACCAGCTGAGGATCACATGGATCGCTAGGGCCTAATATAAAGCCCAGTGTAGAGCTGAGTGTGGTGACCATTACCTGGAGAGCTGACTGCTGAACATCAAAAGGTATTGCTTGTGCCACCCAATACTTGTGATTTGTACCCGGGGCCTGGTAGCCGGACCCGCATATAGTTAGGGTTTGTGTTTTTGTAGCAGGTACCGGCTCAGCCGAGCAGAGTATTGTTTATTTAGGCCGATTTTGTTAAGAATATGCTTGTGTTGGACTAAGAAAGTGTGAAATAAAAACACTTCATTTGGACTTTAGCGTTGAGCTTCCCTGGTCCAATCCATTTGATGTCGAGGAGATAAGCGAGGTATTTGGCACCAAATTTCTCCCTACTGAAAACTGTCACACTCGACCAAGCCAAGCATATGTTTGGAGGGAGCAGAAGAGACAGTTGTCAAATGAGTGGTTGGCCGGCAGATATTTCAGTACAGCCAGTATAAGGCGGCCATACACACGAGATAATGATAGCGGTCGGGTGATATTTTCCAACCTAGCCAATTACATTGTCATCTGCGAAAACTCTGCCGTCAGCCATTGTGAACAATCGATTCTGCTAAATTTTCAAACAATGGACGACCAAAATCAGCCTTTTATCTCGTGTGTATGGCTGCCTTGTGAGCTTCTCCTGCTCTGTCTGACCTTCCTCGGTTACTTATTTAAGTGTAATACTTCGCTTCCCCTTAAAGGAAATGTATGGCCAGAGTGTCTTTAGAGAAGTGGTCGTCTTCATGGGAAAACCCCTTTAGAGCCCGGTAACTATAGGCCGGTAAGTTTAACATCTGTCGTGAGTAAACTGTTTGAGGGTTTTCTAAGAGATGCTATCTTGGAGTACCTCAGTGAAAATAAGCAAATAACTCTATATCAGCATGGCTTCATGAGGGATCGGTCATGTCAAACCTATTTAATCAGTTTCTATGAGGAGGTAAGTTCTAGACTTGACCGCGGCGACTCAATGGATGTCGTATATTTGGACTTCTCCAAAGCATTTGACACTGTACCACATAAAAGGTTAGTATACAAAATGAGAATGCTTGGACTGGGAGAAAATGTCTGCATGTGGGTAAGTAACTGGCTCAGTGATAGAAAACAGAGGGTGGTTATTAACGGCACATATTCAGATTGGGTCACTGTCACTAGTGGGGTACCAGAGGGGTCTGTATTGGGTCCTATTCTCTTCAATATATTTATTAATGATCTTGTAGAAGGCTTGCACAGTAAAATATCATTTTTTGTAGATGACACTAAACTGTGTAAAGTAATTAACACAGAAGACGACAGTATACTGTATGTATTATAGAGGACAGTATACTGTGTATATATACTACAGGGGACAGTATACTGTATATATACTACAGAGGACAGTATACTGTATATATACTATAGAGGACAGTATACTGTATATATACTATAGAGGACAGTATACTGTATATATACTACAGAGGACAGTATACTGTATATATCCTACAGAGAACAGTATAATGTATATATACTACAGGGGACAGTATACTGTATATATACTACAGAGGACAGTATACTGTATATATCCTACAGAGAACAGTATAATGTATATATACTACAGGGGACAGTATACTGTATATATACTATAGAGGACAGTATACTGTATATATACTACAGAGGACAGTATACTGTATATATACACACTACAGAGGACAGTATACTGTATATATCCTACAGAGAAACAGTATAATGTATATATACTACAGGGACAGTATACTGTATTATATATACTACAGGGACAGTATACTGTATATATACTACAGAGGACAGTATACTGTATATATACTATAGAGGACAGTATACTGTATATATACTATAGAGGACAGTATACTGTATATATACTATAGAGGACAGTATACTGTATATATACTAGGGACAGATACTGTATATACACTCAGGGACAGTACTGTATATCTAAGAACAGTATAATTATTACTACAGGGACAGTAACTGTATATATACTACAGAGGACAGTATACTGTATATATCCTACAGAGAACAGTATAATGTATATATACTACAGGGACAGTATACTGTATATATACTACAGAGGACAGTATACTGTATATATACACACTACAGAGGACAGTATACTGTATATATCCTACAGAGAACAGTATAATGTATATATACTACAGGGGACAGTATACTGTATATATACTACAGAGGACAGTATACTGTATATATACTATAGAGGACAGTATACTGTATATATACTATAGAGGACAGTATACTGTATATATACTACAGAGGACAGTATACTGTATATATACACACTACAGAGGACAGTATACTGTATATATACTACAGAGGACAGTATACTGTATATATACTAGAGGACAGTATACTGTATATATACTACAGAGGACAGTATACTGTATATATACACACTACAGAGGACAGTATACTGTATATATCCTACAGAGAACAGTATAATGTATATATACTACAGGGGACAGTATACTGTATATATACTACAGAGGACAGTATACTGTATATATTACTATAGAGGACAGTATACTGTATATATACTATAGAGGACAGTATACTGTATATATACTACAGAGGACAGTATACTGTATATATACACACTACAGAGGACAGTATACTGTATATATACTACAGAGGACAGTATACTGTATATATACTAGAGGACAGTATACTGTATATATACTACAGAGGACAGTATACTGTATATATACACACTACAGAGGACAGTATACTGTATATATACTACAGAGGACAGTACACTGTATATATACTACAGGGGACAGTACACTGTATATATACACACTACAGAGGACAGTATACTGTATATATACTACAGAGGACAGTATACTGTATATATACTATAGAGGACAGTGTACTGTATATATACTACAGAGGACAGTACACTGTATATATACTACAGGGGACAGTATACTGTATATATACTACAGAGGACAGTATACTGTATATATATACTACAGAGGACAATATACTGTATATATACTACAGAGGACAGTATACTGTGTATATATATATATATATATATATATATATATATATATACTAAAGAGGACAGTACACTGCTACAGATTGATCTGGATAGATTGGAGGCTTGGGCAGAGAAGTGGCAGATGAGGTTTAACACTGACAAATGTAAGGTTATGCATATGGGAAGGAATAATGCAAGTCACCAGTACATACTAAATGGTAAAACACTGGGTAACTCTGACATGTAAAAGGACCTAGGAATTTTAGTGAACAGCAAACTAAGCTGTAGAAACCAGTGTCAGACAGCTGCTGCCAAGGCTAATAAGATAATGGGTTGCATCAAAAGAGGCATAGATGGCGGTGATGAGAACATAGTCCTGCCACTTTACACATCACTAGTCAGACCACACATGGAGGATTGTGTACAGTTCTGGGCTCCTGTGAACAAGGCAGACATAGCAGGAGAGGGTTCAGGGGAGGGCAACTAAAGTAATAACTGGAATGGGTGGACTACAGGACCCAGAAAGATTATCAAAATTAGGGACGACTGAGGGGAGATGTAATAACTATGTATAAATATATCGGCGGTCAGTACAGAGATCTCTCCGATCATCTATTTATCCCCAGGACTGTGACTGTGACGAGGGGACATCCTCTGCGTCTGGAGGAAAGAAGGTTTGTACACAAACATAGAAGAGGATTCTTTACATTAAGAGCAGTGAGACTATGGACTCTTTACAGTAAGAGCAGTGAGACTATGGACTCTTTACAGTAAGAGCAGTGAGACTATGGACTCTTTACTGTAAGAGCAGTGAGACTATGGATTCTTTACGGTAAGAGCAGTGAAACTATGGAACTCTTTACGGTAAGAGCAGTGAGACTATGGACTCTTTACGGTAAGAGCAGTGAGACTATGGAACTCTCTTCCTGAGGAGGTGGTGATGGTAAGTTCACTATAAGAGATCAGGAGGGGCCTGGATGTATTTCTGGAGGTAATAATATTACAGGTTATAGTTACTACAGAGGGGTCGTTGATCCAGGGAGTTATTCTGATGCCTGATTGGAGTCGGGAAGGAATTTTCCCCCTAAAGTGAGAAAAATTGGCTTCTACCTCACAGGGGTTTTTGCCTTCTTCTAGATCAACTTGTAGAAAAACAGGCCGAACTGGATGGACAGAGAGCTTTTTTCGGCCTTATAAACTATGTAATTATGTTACTAGATGTCTTCATAACAACCGAGGAGGAAGTTACACGACCGCATTCTCCAGATACACAACAGTGGATATTAATGTCATCTCTGTCAATCCCTCTTCTCTTCTAACGTCCTGTTCCCCTTTCTACCCTCAGACTGAAGAAAGATAAGGATATGGATTCCAATAATTTTGTTTCAGAAAATGAATTGCAGGAGATGAAGAACTTTTTTGAAAATCAAGATTTTGCAGAAGCCGTGGAAGGTGTGAAAAGATGTCTCGACGACATTGACCAAGTCCCGTTGAACATTGCTGTAACGGGGGAATTGGGAAAGTCAACTTTATCAACGTTATACGTGGTGTGAGCGATGAGGAAGAAGGTTCTGCCAAGACAGGAGTGGTTGAGACAACCAAGGTCCCGTCGCCTTATTTACACCCACATCACAGAAACGTGAGGTACTGGGACCTCCCCGGGATCGGAACTCCAGGATTTAAGCCGATGGATTATCTGCAGTTAGTTAAGTTCAATCAATACAACTTTTTTTTCATCATCACAACGGAACGTTTCAAAGAATGTCACATCCTCTTGGCCCAAGCCATCAAGTCCATGGGGAAGAAGTTCTACTTTCTGAGATCTAAAATAGACTCAGTCTTGAAAGGGTGCAGACGAGGAAAGACAAACCGCTAAGAGGATGAGGATATACTGAAGGAAATCCGAGAGGACTGCATTAAAGGTCTTCGAGCTGGAGGCATCGAAAACCCTCGCGTGTTTCTACTCTCCTGCCTAGAACCAGAAAAATATGACTTTTACCTCATCCAGAAGACACTGGAGGATGAACTTCCGAGTCACAAGAGACACATATTCCTTTTGTCTCAGCCCAATTTTTTCCACCAGGCTCTGGAGCAGAAAAGAAAGACCTTTGTACTGCAGATATGGAAGTGGGCCATCGTCTCCGCCATGAACGTTGCAAAGTCTCAATGGTCGGGAGAAAACAGCGCATCGTCATCTGTTCCGTATTTATCTTCCAGTGGTGACCTCACCCTCATGGTCAATGTACTGGAAGAATACAAAACAGCTTTCGGACTGGATACAAGATCCCTTAAAACATTAGCCAAAACCTTTGGAAAAGATCTTGACGATTTGACATCTGCGATCAGAACCTCCATTGCGTCTCAGGACATAACTCAGGAACTGCTTTTCAATCACATAAGGAGCCAAGGACTGACGGACATGGGTGGAATAGTCGCAGCGTGTGTAAATAAATATGTTCCGCAGATAAACATGTTGGTGAGCGGAGGAGTCGCCTTTGGTACGACTTACTGGATACTCAGCAGCCTCCTAGCAGATATGGCGGAGGATTCAGCGAGGGTGCTGTCCAAGGCGTTAGGGGCTCCTGAGGAAGCATTGTAATTGGTGTCAGTCCTTGTCCTGGACTGTCAGGATCAAATATAAAACCTCATGCCGAATGACATCGTCTATGTACCCACCATCTGACATACTGTATATTCAGGGATGATAACCCTCATTATTTGATGTAAAGAATATTGATTGACTCCTTACTGTATATCTTAGGCCTCGTGCACACAGTAGAGCCAGGGGCCCAGAAACTGCAGGGCGGCACATGGAGCACTTATTACGGAGCTGTAAGCACCCAGTGCACTGCTGTACGGTGTCATATAGCACCATGTTAGTACATATTCTCTCCAAGAAGCAAGAATATGGTATCTGATGGAACAGGCTGTGATCAAGAAAAAAAATACCAGAAGGAATGGGAAAAACCTCATGGGCCAAAGGCCTTCTACAGCGGCCGTAGAGATAATAAGGTCACGAGCGCGAGGCCCCTAAAATGTCTGCAGATCTGAAGGGGAAGCCTGAAATAATTGTGTGTAAAATAAGAAGAAGCAGCTCTTCAAGTGCCAAAGGTCCTGAACCGGCTGCTTCTGATCCCAGGAGGATGGTAAGTGTGATGTCCCATCTGTGGTCACGAGCACTGCTGCAGACAGTCACTGGTCTCGGTGGAGATGTCCTGCTGGGTCCTCGGGGGACTAGACGCAGCAGGGACAGGACCCTCAAGGCTCAGCCGATTTCAAGAAGGGAATGGCTTTTTTTTTTCTTTATTTTACAAACATTCCTGGCAGTAATTCATGTTGGTCTGGGGACTGGAGGACGACTTTAAGAGGATCAAAAACAGTTAATCAGGAAATAAATGTGTTTTTTGCATTCACCAGTAGGAAACTTCTGGAATTTTTATATTATAAACATAAAAGAATATAAATCTGCATGATGTTTTTTATAAAGAATAACTAAAACTTTATTTAAACTTTTAATATGATGTCCCTAATAAAACTCTAATAGACTTTATTAATCAATTTTCTATTTTTACGACACTTTTACTTCCTAAAGCCTCCATTCACTGTGAGCTTAAAACTCTGTTCTCTGTACACCGCTTCAGCAGAGTACATTGTATTATGGGGCTGTGTATTGTAATGGGGCTGGCTGAGTACGGCAGGAGCGCACATTGTATTAATGGGGCTGTGAGTACGGGCAGGAGCGCACATTGTATTAATGGGGCTGTGAGTACGGGCAGGAGCGCAGATTGTATTAATGGGGCTGTGAGTACGGGCAGGAGCGCACATTGTAAATGCACAGCTGAGCGCACTGTGATTTATACGGCGAGGAGCGCACATTGTATTAATGGGGCTGTGAGTACGGGCAGGAGCGCACATTGTATTAATGGGGCTGTGAGTACGGGCAGGAGCGCACATTGTATTAATGGGGGCTGTGGAGTACGGGCAGGAGCGCACATTGTATTAATGGGGCTGTGAGTACGGGCAGGAGCGCACATTGTATTAATGGGGCTGTGAGTACGGGGCAGGAGCGCACATTGTATTAATGGGGCTGTGAGTACGGGCAGGAGCGCACATTGTATTAATGGGGCTGTGAGTACGGGCAGGAGCGCACATTGTATTAATGGGGCTGTGAGTACGGGCAGGAGCGCACATTGTATTAATGGGGCTGTGAGTACGGGCAGGAGCGCACATTGTATTAATGGGGCTGTGAGTACGGGCAGGAGCGTACATTGTATTAATGGGGCTGTGAGTACGGGCAGGAGCGCACATTGCTGCCCTGGCTCCCTGGACAATTACTAACTCGGCATAGCACATGCTGAGCGGAGCGGGATCCTGCTTGCTCGCTAAGAGAACTGACATGCAGCTTAGCGGAGCAGGAAGGAGCTCAATCTGCTCCGCTAATCCTGGCAAAGTACATGGGTACAGAGTTATTAATCATCCAGGGAGAACATTGCTGCTCCTGCCCGTACTCCCTGCGCAGCTGCAGCCCCAGTGATAAAACGTGTACTCCTGAGCTGTCAGCGGTGTACGGAGAGCTGAGTTTTAAGCGCCCAGTTAATGGTGGCTTTAGGAAAGTAAAAGTGTCATAAAAATAGAAAAGTCATTAATAAAGTATATTAGAGAGAGTTTTATTAGGAAGAACATTTTAAAAGTTTATATAAAAGTTTAGTTACTCTTTAAAGGGGTTCTCCGAGTTATATATATTGATGACCTATCCTCAGTACCAGCGCTGCCTCCTCTTCACTGTTTACCATGCTGGCCGTAACGGGGGTAGTGGTGAGTAGCTGTAATTACACCTCACCGCCCCATTCATTTCTATGGGAAGAATCGCTTCCATAGACTTGTATAGGAGCGATCTGTCCCATTGAAATGAATAGGGCGGTGAGGTGTAATTACACCTACTCACCACTACCCCCGTTACGGCCAGCATGTAAACAGTGAAGAGGAGGCAGCCCTGGTACGGCTCAAACAGCTGATGGGCGGGGGTCCGACTCCCAGCACCCCCACCAACAGATCCCTGGACACAGAGCCTCAAACTCTCCAACAATCACGAGGTATGGTGACAAATCTAGAGCGGCAGGGGCCCCTCTGGTCTTATACAATGCCTTGCGGAAGTATTCAGCCCCCTGGAACTTTTCAACCTTTTGCCACATTTCAGGCTTCAAACAAAAAGATATAACATTTTACATTTTTGGTGAAGAATCAACAACAAGTGGTCACAATTGTGAAGTGGAAGGAAATTTATTGGATCATTTAAAGTCTTTTTGTAATAATAAAACTGATAAGTGGAGCGTGCAGAATTATTCGCCCCCCTTGCATTAATACTTTGATTCCAGCTGCGGTCTCTTGGGGGATGTCTCTATCAGTTTTCACATCTAGAGATGAAATTCTTGCCCGTTCTTCCTCTTTGAGGTTGGATGGAGACGTTTGTGAACAGCAGTTTTCCGCTCTTTCCACATCTTCTCCATTGGATTCAGGTCTGGACTGTGACTCGGCCGTTCTAAGACCTGGAGACCTTTATTTTTGAACCATTCCATTGTAGATTTTGCTTTCTGTTTGGGATCATTGTCTTGTTGGAAGATAAATCTCCGTCCTAGTCTCAGGTCTTTTCATCCAGAATGGTCCTGTATTTGGCTCCATCCATCATCTTCCCTGTCCCTGCTGATGAAAAGCCCAAACCCTGATGCTGCCCCCACCATGTCTGACAGTGGGGATGGTGTGTTCAGGGTGATGAGCTGTGTCGCTTTTACACCAAACATATCGTTTTGCATTGTTTCCAAAAAGTTGGATTTTGGTTCCATCTGAGCAGAGCCCCTTCTTCCACATGTTTGGTGTCTCCCAGGGGCTTGTGGCAAACTGTAAACCAGACTTTTTATGGATATCTATGAGAAATGGCTTCTTCTTGCCACTATTCCATAAAGGGCAGATTTGTGAAGTGTTGGACTGATTGTTGTCCTGTGGACAGACTCTCCCACCTCAGCTGTAGATCTCTGCAGTTCATCCAGAGTGATCATGGGCCTCTTGGCTCCATCTCTGATCAGTCTTCTCCTTGTTTAGAAGGACGGCCGGGTCTTGGTAGATTTGCAGTGGTCTGATTCTCCTTCCATTTCAATATGACGCTTGCACAGTGCTCCTTGGGATGTTTAAAGCTTGGGAAATCTTTTGGTCTCCAAATCCGGCTTTAAACTTCTCCACAACAGTATCAGGGACCTGCCTGGTGTGTTCCTTGGTCTTCATGATGCAGAACCCTGAGACTATCACAGAGCAGGTGCATTTATACGGAGACTTGATTACACACAGGTGGATTCTATGTATCTTCATCAGTCATTTAGGACGACATTGGATCATTCAGAGATCAGAGATCAACTTCTGGACTGAAAGGAAATGGTACCAATAATTTTGCACGAACAACTTTTCAGTTTTATTATTACAAAAAAAGTTTAGTTGATCCAATAAATTTCCTTCCACTTCACAATTGTGACCCACTTGTTGTTGATTCTTCACCAAAAATGTAAAATGTTATTTCTTTTTGTTTGAAGCCTGAAATGTGGCAAAAGGTTAAAGTTCTAGGGGCTGAATACTTTCACAAGGCACTGTATGTGGCTCTCCAACTGTTACACAACTGTAACTCTTAGGGCCCGTTCACTTCAATGGCCGACACGCGAACTCGCCGAGCCACGGCCGGGCGGCAGCCGTGGTATTGAGGATTTACAATACTACGGCCCTCTGAATGGCCCCTAATGGTTGGATTACTGAGCCGAGGAGCAGCTGATTGTCGGGAAGGAGGCGTTCGTTTCAGTGGAGGTGAAGCTCCTCATTACCAGCAGCGATCTCCTCCACAGTATGAGGAGAAGCAGCAGTCACTATGGTGATCGCTCGCCCTCATACAGCAGTTTCCATCTACACAACACAATCTGCTGCCCAGAACCCGTCATTTACTTTCCGTGCACGAATCACAGCTTAACCTGATGAAGGAGCGTTTCACTCGTTAATCTGATGATCGGCTGCATCTTTAGACGAGGTTCAGAGGAAAGTTTTCCCCAATTATCTACCCAACAACTTTGGAAACGTACCATAAGGGAACATTCACACCACAGCTAAAAATGGCCATGCAGATTCCAAAGAGCAGCTGTTCTTCTCATCCAGTGGTTGTTTCCAGAGTCTATGGGTCTGTGCACACTGCTGCGGCTTTTCTGTCTGTTTTCTCAGCCACCATACAAGCCATATTTCAGAAATCCATCCGTAAAAAATGACCGTTAAAGATGGACCATTTCACGTTTTTTAGCAGCCATTTTTTTTTTCACAGTCATACAAATGTAGCGTAAGCCATACCTCCCAACCGTCCCGGATCCAGCAGGACAGTCCCGGATTGCAGTGGCTGTCCTGCTGTCCCGGTACGGGGGAGGTGTGTCCACAGGACGCAGAGACAGTTGCCTGTATTGTGATGAAGCAGAGAGCCGAAATCGTCTCGCTGCTTCATTCATTCTCCCTCCCGTCTCCGCTGCAGGCTCTCTGTAGCTCCCATCTGCTCTCTACACCTTTGGTCTGGGAGGGGGCGGGGCCGTCCATCAGTCAGCATTAGCTCCACCCCCTCCAGACTAGAGAAGATGTCCTGCTGGTGATGCTGTTAGGAAGAAGGTAAGTATATGGTTTTTATTTTTTTGTGAGTGGCACAGTATGGGCATATTACTGGGGGGCACAGTATGGGCATATTACTGGGGGGCACAGTATGGGCATATTACTGGGGGCACAGCATTACTGGGGAGCACAATGTGGGTATATTACTGGGGGGCACAATGTGGGCATATTACTAGGGGCACATAACGGCATATTATAGGGGGGGCACAGCTGGGCATATTAATGACGGCACATAACTGGGGAATAATTACTCTGTGGGGCAGTAAGGGGACTGGGTGGGATTAGGTGTATAGTTATGTTTTGGGCGGAGTTAGAGGCGTGGCCTAGTGCTAAAAAAATTTGCCACGGCGCCTATTGCGCGCCGCACGATTTCTCCCCTTTTTTCCATCTCCGGAGTTGGGAGGTATGGCCTAAGCACGCTGGGAACTGTCATTCCATAATAGATGGAAAGTCACTGGTCTTACTGGAGGTCTCGGGTTAACAGATCCCCAACCAAAGCTTTATTCTGACAGAGACTCCTTCTTCATACAGACATTACTGAAGGAGCGAGGAAGGGTCCAGTTTGCACTGTGAACACAAGCCCGAGGTGACAACAGAGTCTCAGTGTTGTGTGGTAGAGCAGTTGTCAGATGAAGAGCGTTACTTAAAAGGTTATTCTCATTTTAGACAATGGGGGCATATCGCTAGGATATGCCCCCATTGTCTTATAGGTGCGGGTCCCACTGCTGGGACCCGCACCTATATCCAGAACGGAGCCCCCGAAATGAATGAGGGCACACTGCGCATGCGCAGCCGCCCTCCATTCATTTCTATTGGGCGCGGAAAATAGCCGAGCGCTGGCTCGGCTACTTCCGTCGGCTCCATAGAAATGAATGGGAGCGCACCGCGCATGCACGGCCCGGCTCCCATTCATTTCTATTAGCGCAGCGGGGAGCTGCGCCTGGTGGTGGCCGGACCCCCGGAAACCTGGGGTCCTCCAGGCGCAGCGCTCCCCGCTCCGTTCTGGATATAGGTGCGGGTCCCAGCGGTGGGACCCGCACCTATAAGACAATGGGGACACATCCTAGTGATATGCCCCCATTGTCTAAGATGAGAATACCCCTTTAAACCATAAACCAGAGGTCAGCAACCTCCAGCACTACCGCTGTTATGAGACTACAACTCCCAGCATGCTCCATTCACTTCTATAGGATTTCCAAGAACAGCCAAGCAAGTCAGCATGCTGGGAGATGTAGTTTCCCAGCAGATGAGGGAAGCAGAGCCCTGCCATAAACTAAGAAAGCTGCCGGAGAGAGGGGGATGCTCCCGTCTGCTGACATTACAGCTTATCTCTATGTTATACCATCGTCTTATAATCGGGGGTCCGACCTCTGGGATCCCCTCCATTTATGAAGAGGCTGCAGTAGTGAATGACAGCGATGGCCTCTTCACAACGGGTGCTCCTGACACCCAACTGTGCCGGTCAACGCAGGCGGCCCGACTCACTCTAATGGGTTTCCGTACATGGTGGGTGGAGATGAACCCCCTTATTCTAAGGATCGGCTCCATGGCACATCCCTCTATCCACCATGGAATCTGGAGGTCCTGGGGACACATATCTATAGGCAGGGACCCATCCCGTCTCTGCAGGGACACAGGAACCCAGCGATGGTGGTGAATAGTGCTCGGCAGTGTCTCCACATAGTCAGGGTGCGCTTCCTGTAATAATATCTCATTACAATGGTCTCCTCCGGTGGTTGTGCGGCAGGAAGCGCCTGGTGATTATTACCCACCTCTTACAGAACGGACGGACATGACAAAGCCCGGGATCAGGTGGTTGCACTTGTTTTATTGTCATTTATTCCCTCTGGGATGTGTCACTATGGCGCCCCCATGAGGCCCTCCTGACCGTGGCGCCCCTGCGATGCCCGCCCCCTGACTGTGGCGCCCCTGCGAGGCCCTCCTGACCGTGGCGCCCCTGCGATGCCCGCCCCCTGACTGTGGCGCCCCTGCGATGCCCGCCCCCCGACCGTGGCGCCCCTGCGATGCCCGCCCCCCGACCGTGGCGCCCTGCGATGTCCGCCCCCCGACCGTGGCGCCCCTGCGATGCCCGCCCCCCGACCGTGGCGCCCCTGCGATGCCCGCCCCCCGACCGTGGCGCCCCTGCGATGCCCGCCCCCCGACCGTGGCGCCCCTGCGATGCCCGCCCCTCGACCGTGGCGCCCCTGCGATGCCCACCCCCTGACTGTGGCGCCCCTGCGATGCCCGCCCCCCGACTGTGGCGCCCCTGCAATGCCCGCCCCTGACTGTACTCCAGTCGCAGGTATTTACAACGTCCCATGATGAGAACAGATCGAGTCCTTCTCCTCCATGAGTGGAATTTACCGTCATCTCTCATCTTCGTACAGGAAGGTAAGACGCCGTAGCTAAGGCTCCTGCCTGCTCGTCATGCTGGAAGGAATGAGGTGCCCTGTGTACCCGGGGCCACATGATGTGGCCTCTCGTCCACTGGGCAGACCCACAGTCTGTAAGCACCATACTGGCTGGGAGACTTCCCTAGCCCAGTAACCTGCTGTACTCAGAGAGTGCCGACGACTTCTTCACCCCGTCCCAGATACGAGCGGCGTAGTGGAACCTGAGAAGAAGGAGAACAGGATTATTCTAAGATTCCTTTAATCCGGCATCGGATTTTCCAAAAAGTTTGGCCACAGAAGTGTAAATGACTGAATGTGGCCCTGTACCCTCACAGGTGGGCGTTATACCCGGTCTCCTCTCTTCAGCCCACGATCCCCTTACCAGTTTTTTTCCGTCAGGATGGTATGTGAAAGCTGCGGCCGTGACATGGACATGATCTGGCTTCGAAGTTTACTGATCATGGTGTGGGGGCTGGGGTGGCCCTTGTACGCCGGCAGGACAGGGAACGCTGGATTTCCTCCTGATCCTGCAAGAAACACACAAGAGCAGATAATTAATATGGATAAATCAGATGTGGTGTCGAGCACTGGACGTCCATGGACGCCACAGATGACAATCAGATTGAGATCTGGGAATCTGGCGACAAGTCTGCTCCTTCATCTGTCATGTGCCTCATTCCTGCACAGTCTTTGCAGTGAGGACGAGGCATCATCCTGATGAGAGAGGTCACTGCCGTTAGGGGGGCACTTGTCTCTACAGTCGGAAGGTAGGTGGTACGTGTCACATCCACATGATGCCAGGACCCTAGGTTTCCAGAAGAACATGGCCCACAGCATCACACTGCCTCCACCCACTTGTCTTCTGCCCATAGTGCACCTGGTGCCATCTCTTCTCAGGTAAGTGACTCACACGCGCCCTGCCATCAACATGATGTAATGTGATTCATCAGACCAGGTCGCCTTCATCCATGGCAGTTCTGATTCTCAGGTGCCTATTAAGCGTCACTCAGATCATCACGCTTGCTCATTGTTCCTGCTTCCCCCCTCAGACGCCATTATCACCAGATAATCAATGTTATCCACGTCACCTGTGACGTACCTGCTCTGGAGACGGTCTCATCAGCATCGTTCTCCATGGTTGGTATTAAAAATAAATTCACCTCCGATTCCAGGAAGTCGTAGGGTAACCCGGGAAAGATGTTACAGTCCAACATGGAGACGGAGCCTTCAAGGGAACAGACATGAGAGCAGGGGCTCAATCACAGCAATTAATAATACACTCAGCCGGTAGATGAGGCCTCATATCAGCCATGGAACCCCTTTAACCTCCTAACTGTTCTCCCCGAGTCCAGCTCCGGCAGTGTGAACACTAGATAACTGGAGGGGGGAGGGCTGCTTTACATGGTGATATCTCCTCAATGATAGCAGCTAGAAACATGCAACTGATCTTGTCTGAAAGCTGACAGTCCAGCTTTCATGCAAGACAAAATGACAGCTGAAGTCCAAGCAACAGAGGAGAAATCACTGTTGGGAATCAAGTCGGGAATAATCGTGAGTAAAACCTGTTTTTACTTTCATTTTCAGCTGCATTCACAGCATCCCGATTTCTATCAGTGATATCTTCCTCTGTCCTGAACTTTCTGCTGTCATTCTGGTCAGGGCTGTGGAGTCGGTAAGCCAAAGCCCCGACTCCTTAATTTCCCCCGACTCCGACTCTCTCATACACGGCGCATGTTTAAGTCATAACTTTAAACAAACTTTGCATAAATGGATAGTACAGATAAGTCATGACAAAAAGAGTCTGTAATATATGTGTTCCTGGATATCTTTCCTCTGAACTTCCAGTATCAGGCTTCTCTGGGTACAGATCACTAAGGGCCTGATGGATGAGAACTGTCTAGGTCTAAGACTTTCTTTGTTGCCGATAGCAACCAATCAGAGCTCCTTTCATTTCTCCAGAGCACTATATGAGATGAAAGGGGAGCTCTGATTGGTTTCTATGGGCAACAAAGAAACTTCTACACCTAGACAGTTTTCATACATAAGGCCCGAGGTGTTTTACATCAGCAGATAGAAGCCATGAGAGCAGCTAACCTCTCCAAACATGAGCTCAGAGGAAAGCATCAGAGAGAACAAGCACTGGACAAGTGATTTATGCACAGTTTATTGAAAGTTTAGATATACTAAGAAGTACTTGTCTTAAAGGAGTTTTCTCAGCAGATTGATTCATTGGCTGACAGTCAGTTTGCACTCACTTTGTCTCCTCAGGCCGTGGGGGGGGGATCTCCAGCAGTTATTAGCATATATTAACTTAATCTGACAGAGCAGGAGGTTGTGATCTCTTACACAATTACAGGTAAAGCTTCTCAGTCCTCAACACATTTTGCTTACTGAGGTCACTCCTGCTCTCAGCCAATCAGATAACAGTCTTTCTGGTCTGCAGGTTACCATAGAAACCTGTGTACAGTGAGAGACCTGCTGAACTGTCTAAAGTTCATGACTAAAGTAAAATCTACTGACCACTGTATTTAGAAAATGTCTTCTTTTAACTGTTCCTTTATGATGAAAGCTAATCTTTGTAACTAGTGAGAAAACCGCTTTAATCCTGTTTTCTCCAGCAGATCTGAGATGAGTGCAGCCATTCCTTCCCACAGCCCTGATTTTGGTATTGTTTGAAAGCTTGGAATGTCTGCTTTCAAACAAGGCCAGTTGCATGTTTCAGGAGGTAGCAGCATCTAAAGCAGCCCTCCCCCTACAGTTAGCTACTTTTCCCACTGCTGTAGCTGGACGCTGGGAAAACAGTGAGGTGGTTAAAAGCCGTTTACAAGTGATAGCCTATGGTAAATATCTGATCGGCACCCTTCCCTGATCTGCTATGGCCGTTGTGCAGTAGACGGAGTCGGTTACTGAAGAGCTGCTCCAATGAAGTGACCGTAAGCAGCTCCATAGACTAGCTTTATTCCTGAAGACCAGCTAATCAGCGGGACCCCTGCCAATCAGATAGTGAAGATCTATACTGAGGTTAGGCCATAAGAGTGGACAACCCCTTTAACTCGTCATCAGTACTGTGGTTCACATCCGGCCCGTGTGTCCGTGGTATCAGCCTGGGGCGACCTTACCTTTGTACCGCAGACGCGAGTGAAGCATGAGCTTGTCGACCACCATGTTCATCTGCTTCAAGGTGCGGGGACAGAAATCTTCTCTCTTGGCTTTATTTTGTAGGAACACTGAAAAGAAAGATCAATAATGGTGGAAGAGGGGGTCCACCTACAGGCACCACGAAAATGGAGAGTACCCTACAAGAGGCGCTGGAGAGGAGACACAATCATACCCCAGGATATATAAAGAAGAACTCCCGCAAAAAATGTTATTCCATGTCCTGCTAGAAATGTACATGATGTAATCTGTAGTGAATGTCATTTTCTTACCAGTGTCTGTATTTGTGAGTTATATCTCCCTGATGTTTCTCATTTGTGTCATGTGACCTGGAATCAGACCCACCAACTGACACAGCATCTTATGTGTGGACAGGAAGTCTATTTCTCTATGTATTCCTATGGGAGCCTCACTCTGAGTCTCATAGGAATGAATGGAGCAGTAACTGACTTCCTGTCCTGGGTCAGTTGGAGGTCAGGGAGTTGGTCACATGACCCAGCTACAATAAGAAGAGAGGGGATAACTCACAAATACAGTCTCTGATGAGAAGATTACATTCACTACAGATTATATCATGCACCTTTCTAACAGGTCAGAGAATAAAAAATTTTGCGGGAGTTCTTCTTTAATGAAGGCAGTGGAGGGATTGATGCTTCTAGGGATCCTCTCCCACCCAGAGGGACACGACTGCATGGCGGGCGGCACAGCTGCTGAGGAATAGAACTCGAGGCGATACCGGCCAGGTATCATAATTGTTCCTCTGCACCGACCTGGCATGTATTTGTAGTTCTCCATGCCCATTTTCATATTGGAAGGAAAAGTAACACAGGAGGCAGGAGTGGTTAAAGGTGTCCTCTCACTTCAGCAAGTGGCATTTATTATGTAGATGCAGTTAATACAAGCCACTTACTAATATATCGTGCTGACCGGATTCATTTCTCCATCACATTATACACGGCTTGTTTCCATAGTTACGACCGCCCTGCAATCCATCAGTGGTGGTCGTGCTTACAGATTATAGGAGAAAGTGCTGTGCAGGGTGGTTGTAACTATGGAAACAAGCTGTGTAGAATGTGATGGAAAAATTAATCCAGCCAGCAAAGGAAGCAATATGGAGAATCACAATACATTAGTAAGTGGCTTGTATTAACTTTCTCTACATGATAAATGCCACTTACTGAAGTGAGAGGACCCCTTTAATATTTGATTCCCTGGTGGTCTAGAGTAAAAAAGGGGATTAAGATTTGATTTGGTGGTCTAGGACATACAAGAGGGGGGTCATATTTGGGGGGTCACTCACATCCCAGGCTCATGATGTCTGATCACAGAGCTCGGTGTCTGGCAGGGACTGTGAGTACCGTGGATCTGCCAGGTCATTGAGGACACCGGGGTCTGGAGACGCTGGAGGACCTCGATCTATATCTCCATACTGAGCCACCAAAGAGAATCTCCCTGTACTAAGCAGTCCCAGCGCTGCCCATCCCCCACGGTCTTCGGTCCCTACCCATGAGAAGGCAGCTTGTATATGATGACTTACCTATGTGGGGGTAATACTCGATGCCTTCATCCCCTCCAGATGACCCACTAGACTCATGACTGGGAGACGGGGTAGACGGCTTCAGCATCTCGGCGGTCTGCAGGAACCTAGACGTAAAGGAAAACGGATATAGAAATCTAGTTATGACATAACACTACAGAGTCTGTGATGCTGCTAGGTGCACAAAGGGTTAACCAGCCAGGATCAGAGCTGGTCCACAGTGTAACCCCTTGGTGCCCTGTGATCATGTCATGGACAGGAAGGGGTGCAATGAGAGAGACCCTACCTCTCTATAAGATCACAGTGAGCACGGACAACGTAATCTAAGGGGTTAAACTGGATGGATCGGCACTGATCCCGGGGGCGAGGTGTCAGCTGTATAATACAGACAGCACCAGGCGGCGGGGGCGTCACCTCTCCTGAGCTCGCGCCATCACCGCGCTGCCTTACGCCTGTAACCGCTCCCAGATCTTACCGGTATAAGTTAAAGTCCGTGAACCAGTCCTGGACCACGATGACCACGTGACACACCGTGAACAAGAAGGCCGCGATCTGTAAGGACTGGAAACAGAAGATTTTCAGGGGAGGAGACACGACACGCGGAAACATGGCGACTGCGGCTTTTTATTACAATAAATTTTTTTTTTTTTTCAGAACTGCATCAGTTTTATTGCAGTTTTGTGACACCTCTGCTGTTTTTGACTTCTCTGCGTTACTACCACATTTTGTGAGACCTCGGGGTCTGTGTTTGGGTTGTTGGTACCAAGTATTTCCGGAAAAGGTTAAACCAGAATAATTCATTTCAGCTCCACTTCTTCCCACCTGCACTTCCCACTTCAGGCCACCAGATGGCGCACCTCTGCTGTGGACGATACCCACCCAGTCTATAGACATTGGATGCTGTCTGCTGCCACCTAGTGGTTGTCTGCTGCTCCACCGCTCACCTGCATCTCCACGTACGTGTGCGGCAGATTGTATTCGGGGGGCAGCTTCCGGTCGTTATTTATCAGATGGTCCAATATGGCCGGACTCAGGATGGGCTGTAGAACAGAAGTAAAGCTCTTTACACCACGCACGGCGCCGCTCCTCTGCGCACATCGTGTCCGAATTCTGCATTTACCTGCGTGTCCAGGAAGATGATCCTCTCCTGACTGATGAAGAAGTCGATGCCGCTCGTCTGGTTCCCGGCTCGCTCTCTCACCTCTTGACTTTGCATCCTGAAGACGTACGACCTGGGGGGGGGAAGGCAGAAGGTTCGGGGGGCAAAGGGTTAAATGGAGACATGAAAGGACCAGCGCGTCTGCACTAGAGACATCATAAAGGGGCAGCAGAGACTTAGAGGGGCATTTACGCCGTCCGTGACCTGCCAGGATGTGCCGGCCTCCACACCAGGCGGTCAGGAGGGGGTGACCCTGCTGTGGAGAGGATGACGGCTGCAGGTTAAATAATGGGAGCGTTCCCCCCGAGATGCCAGCTGAGGACACGCTCACCTCTGGTCGTCATCTGGAGAGTTGGCGGACAGCAGGGACATCATGGTGGACTTGCCGGTGCCCTGGAGGCCGAGGATGCCAACGACCAGGACGTCCGTCTGATCCAGCAGGAACTGAAAGAGAAGAAGATCAGGGCTGGCCAGCTGCTGTAGAACTACAACTCCCACCATGTCCTGCTGTAGGTAATCTGGGCATGCTGGGAGTTGTAGTTTTGAAGCAGCCGGAGAACAGCAGGTTGGCCATCCCTGGCATAGATATACCAACAATACAGGTATAGGCCGGACCCCAACTGTGTCACCGGGACACAACGGACAAGATCCAAGGGGGGGTCCCTGTGACCATCAAAGGGTTAAACCTCCAGAATGGGAATTACCTCGGAGCCCGGTTGCTAGACCCCCACTAAGGACTAGAATGAGGGGAGAGAAGCCCCCGCACATAGGGCGTCCACCTCGCAATCGAGACTCATGGATTTCTACGGATAGAGAGCAGAATACGCAGGCGCTTCTCACGACTTGTTCTAGGGATTGGGGGGGGGGGGGGAGGGTCCCAGCGCTCAACCCCCCCCCCCCCCATCAGAACTATTCACTCATCCCCCATGTCATATCAAAAGTTTTTTCTTACCAGTGTCTGTATTTGTGAGTTATATCTCCCTGAAGTTTCTCACCTGTGTCATGTGACCAGCAATCAGACTCACCAGATAACACAGCAGCTTATGTGTGGACAGGAAGTCTATTTCTCTATGTATTCCTATGGGAGCCTCACTCAGTCTCATAGGAATGAATAGAGCAGTAACTGGCTTCCTGTCCTGGGTCAGTTGGAGGTCAGGGAGTTGGTCACATGACCCAGCTACAATTAGAACAGAGGGGATAACTCATAAATACAGTCTCTGATGAGAAGATTACATTCACTACAGATTATATCATGTGCCTTTCTAACAGGTCAGAGAATAAAATATTTTGCGGGAGTTCTTCTTTAATGACGCTTTAACCCTTTCACAAATGAAGTTTTTTTCGTTTTTGCATTTTCATTTTTCTTCCTCATCTTCCTTGAGCCATAACTTTTTTATTTTTCCGTTCACATAGCCACATGAGGGCTTATTTTTTGCAGGACTAGTTGCACTTTCCAATGCCGCCATTTATTATGGCGTACAATGTAGTGTGAAGCGGTAACAAGATTGGAAAAAAAATGCAATGACTCAGTTTTAGGGGTTCTGTTCCCACGGTCTGTCATTTGCAGCAAAACCCTTCATTCTCTGACCCCCCCGCCCTTCATAGTCTGGGTCAGTACGATTACAAAGGTACCCCGTATGTATAGGTTTTTTATGTCTAAATAGTGTAAAAATAAATCTAAACTTTGATAAAAAAATGCGCGTGACTTTTTGATCACATTTTATTAAATTTTTTTGGGTAAGAGAAGCAAAGAAAAAATAGCTAATCGGTCATTTGCCGTAATGGAATTTTTTTTATATTTTAATAGTATTCTATTAAAAGGGCTTTTTCGGTCGCGGTGAAACTCATCATGTTTAGATTTATTGTTATTTAGGTATTTATATTTTAAATTATATAAAATATTTTTTTATTTTACATATATTTACATTTTTTAAAAAATTTTTGTGATGATTTTGAAGCTCATATATGAGCCTATCAATTATGTTTTTTAATTTTTAATTTTTTACTATCAGGGATTTTTAAAATAGGTTTTGAACTGAACATTGCTCATTTCTCATCCTGGCCTGCCATCTGGTGGCCAAAATAAGAATTACAGCATGAACACTATCAGCCTCGTCAGAGAGACTCATAGTGTTCAGCGCAACTACCGATGCCTCATTGGCCGCATGGGGTGTCGGTAGGAAGCCCGGAAGCGAGAGCTTTCTGGTTTTTGCGCATTTAGATGCCGTCATCTAACTTGATCACAGTATCTAAAGCAAGGGTGCACAACCTGCGGCCCAGGGGCCACATGCGGCCCTTGATACCATTCTCTGCGGCCCTCAACCATCTGGTAACAGACATGTATGTCTGTCTTGTGGCTGCTCACATGTATTTTTCATGTATTTGTCCCATTAGATGGGAGTCCTGGAACTGTAACTAGACATTAATAGTATATACTGTGTATGCTATATGCCATAAGTACAGTATTTTGTTAATACCCCTTTAAAATTTATATTGGCCCTCGTCACTGGTTCAGTTCGGCAATGTGGCCCCCAACCAGAAAACGTTGTGCACCCCTGATCTAAAGCCTTTAATTATCGCAACTGTCATTATTGCCAGTCACGGTAATTAGCCGCAGGACTCTGTTTGAAACAGCAGAGACTTGCTGGCCATGACGCTCGCTCCACGTGCCATGTTCAGACGGCACTGGTAGCAAATGGATTTAAAAAAAAGTTAAAAAAATAAATAAAAAATGAGTAAGAAACTTGCAGCATAAATAATAATGACAAGATGTGTCCTTACCTCAATGGCGCTGTCACACCAGTTCATGTATTCATCCACCAGCTTAATACTGTGCTTCATCTTCTGAGGAGGCATCAGCTTCGCCTGACCGACCACCGCTGTAAGGAGGGGACATATGTACACAGTGACTGCACCAGCAGAATAGTGAGTGCAGCTCTGGAGTATAATACAGGATGTAACTCAGGATCAGTACAGGATAAGTAATGTATGTACACAGTGACTGCACCAGCAGAATAGTGAGTGCAGCTCTGGAGTATAATACAGGATGTAACTCAGGATCAGTACAGGATAAGTAATGTATGTACACAGGACTGCACACAAGATAGTGAGTGCAGCTCTGGAGTATAATACAGGATGTAACTCAGGATCAGTACAGGATAAGTAATGTATGTACACAGTGACTGCCACAGCAGAATAGTGAGTGCAGCTCTGGAGTATAATACAGGATGTAACTCAGGATCAGTACAGGATAAGTAATGTATGTTACACAGTGACTGCACCAGCAGAATAGTGAGTGCAGCTCTGGAGTATAATACAGGATGTAACTCAGGATCAGTACAGGATAAGTAATGTATGTACACAGTGACTGCACCAGCAGAATAGTGAGTACAGCTCTGGAGTATAATACAGGATGTAACTCAGGATCAGTACAGGATAAGTAAATAATGTATGTACACAGTGACTGCACCAGCAGAATAGTGAGTGCAGCTCTGGAGTATAATACAGGATGTAACTCAGGATCAGTACAGGATAAGTAATGTATGTACACAGTGACTGCACCAGCAGAATAGTGAGTGCAGCTCTGGAGTATAATACAGGATGTAACTCAGGATCAGTACAGGATAAGTAATGTATGTACACAGTGACTGCACCAGCAGAATAGTGAGTGCAGCTCTGGAGTATAATACAGGATTGTAACTCAGGATCAGTACAGGATAAGTAATGTATGTACACAGTGACTGCACCAGCAGAATAGTGAGTGCAGCTCTGGAGTATAATACAGGATGTAACTCAGGATCAGTACAGGATAAGTAATGTATGTACACAGGACTGCACCAGCAGAATAGTGAGTGCAGCTCTGGAGTATAATACAGGATGTAACTCAGGATCAGTACAGGATAAGTAATGTATGTACACAGTGACTGCACCAGCAGAATAGTGAGTGCAGCTCTGGAGTATAATACAGGATGTAACTCAGGATCAGTACAGGATAAGTAATGTATGTACACAGTGACTGCACCAGCAGAATAGTGAGTGCAGCTCTGGAGTATAATACAGGATGTAACTCAGGATCAGTACAGGATAAGTAATGTATGTACACAGTGACTGCACCAGCAGAATAGTGAGTGCAGCTCTGGAGTATAATACAGGATGTAACTCAGGATCAGTACAGGATAAGTAATGTATGTACACAGTGACTGCACCAGCAGAATAGTGAGTGCAGCTCTGGAGTATAATACAGGATGTAACTCAGGATCAGTACAGGATAAGTAATGTATGTACACAGTGACTGCACCAGCAGAATAGTGAGTGCAGCTCTGGAGTATAATACAGGATGTAACTCAGGATCAGTACAGGATAAGTAATGTATGTACACAGTGACTGCACCAGCAGAAATAGTGAGTGCAGCTCTGGAGTATAATACAGGATGTAACTCAGGATCAGTACAGGATAAGTAATGTATGTACACAGTGACTGCACCAGCAGAATAGTGAGTGCAGCTCTGGAGTATAATACAGGATGTAACTCAGGATCAGTACAGGATAAGTAATGTATGTACACAGTGACTGCACCAGCAGAATAGTGAGTGCAGCTCTGGAGTATAATACAGGATGTAAACTCAGGATCAGTACAGGATCATTAATGTATGTACACAGTGACTGCACCAGCAGAATAGTGAGTGCAGCTCTGGAGTATAATACAGGATGTAACTCAGGATCAGTACAGGATAAGTAATGTATGTACACAGTGACTGCACCAGCAGAATAGTGAGTGCAGCTCTGGAGTATAATACAGGATGTAACTCAGGATCAGTACAGGATAAGTAATGTATGTACACAGTGACTGCACCAGCAGAATAGTGAGTGCAGCTCTGGAGTATAATACAGGATGTAACCCAGGATCAGTACAGGATAAGTAATGTATGTACACAGTGACCGCACCAGCAGAATAGTGAGTGCAGCTCTGGAGTATAATACAGGATGTAACTCAGGATCAGTACAGGATAAGTAATGTATGTACACAGTGACTGCACCAGCAGAGTAGTGAGTGCAGCTCTGGAGTATAATACAGGATGCAACTCAGCGATCATAAACAGTCCGCACTTACGATCCACGTTACCGCCGGCATTCGCCGCTGCAGCTGCCATGCCCCTGTTCTGTATCTGATACACAGGCTGTGTTGGGCGCTGTCCTTCTTTCTCCACCTTCGCTGTGGCGGCTGTCGGTGGGAGGCTGGCGCCCTCTGCTGTCGGGGCCGGCTTACCCTCCTCTCTGGCCTTCATAAGTACGATAGGTTTCTCCAGAGCGGGCGGGGCCGACGTCGGCTTTGGCTAGAAGAGCAGAAGAAAATACGGTCAACCACACAGCGCCGTGCAGGACCGCCCCACCGCTGCATGACGCCCTACATTGGTCTTTTGGCGCCACTAGCGTCAGCCAGAGGGAAGTTCTGCAGCAGCTGGCTACTCTGATTAATGGCGGCCGGGAATCCTGCCCCTAATAACGTGAATGGGAAAGGTGGGCAACCTGTTTAACCCCTTAATGACACAGAACTACTTTATATCCCCATGGATTTTTCGTGTTTTTTGCAGGATGAGATGAGTTTTTAGACGGCGCCATTTTGCGCTACAGATAACGGATCGTCTAAGGGCTCATGCACAGGACTGTATGTATGTTGTGGTCCGTGCACTAATCTCCTGACCTCTCAGACCGGTGGGACCCTGATCCCGGCCTCCGCTGCTTATCTAAGGTCCGGCCGTGTAAACCTCAGCGGTGATCCGCTCCCCTTGGATCACATGACCATTTGACATGCCGCAAGGGGAGCAGCGGAGGACGGGGTGTGAACGAGTCGGGGTCCAGCTACTTACCCGCTCTGCAGAGGGCTTCGCCAGGATGATGGGAGTCTTCTGCATGGTGTAGCCAGAGTTGTCGTCATTTCCATCCTGAAAAGAGAGAAATGGATGACCTTCTGTATAACTAAGCAAGGGCCCCAGGACAGCAGCGCCAGGGCCCCAGGACAGCAGCGCCAGGGCCCCAGGACAGCAGCGCGGGGGCCCCTGCAGAGTCTGCACTGTCATCTATTCAGCAATCACTAGTGTAATACATGACTCTGCCACCAGGTGTCAGTGCAGTCCACCATGTGACCACGTCCTCACCCATCTGTCCTGATCGCGGTCTCGTGACGTGGGGTCTCTCTCTCGGCCAGGTTCAGAGAGGTTCAGATTCCCGGAAGGGCCCTGGTCCATCCAGCGCCGCCTCCTATTGCGCCCGGGGACGTACATACTGGGCTGGCTGTGTCCAGAGTCCGACATGATCCTGTGAGGGAAGCAGACACGTTGTAATACGGGGGCGGACGGAGACCGCTGCTTCTATCTGGGGGGGTCTCACTATATATATATATATATATATAATACTGCAACTCGTTAATCTCTCACCTTTTCTAATACTGTTGCTCGTTTTCATTCACTGACAGCAAGCACAGATGTTTAAAATGGCGAGGACCCTGAAATACAAAGGGTAAGAGACGCAGATGGATCCTCCTCATGTAATGATTACATGAAGACAATGAATGTAATGTCTTGCAGGTCCTGGGGCCGATGGCCACCCCAGCTTTTCCCACAGCCCTCTTGGATTGGTTGGTGCACACCAGGCAACATGAATAAGCGGCCGCCAGGGGACACAGGAGAAGACAATTCGTCCAGGGGGGCTCCTGCGGGCGGCCCGCTGTTGTCGGGGGTGGGCTCCTTGTGGCCGGGGCTGTTTGTCGGCGGGGGGCTCCTGTTGGCCGGTGGGCTGTTGTCGGGGGGGGGGGGCTCCTGTGGCCCGGGGCCTGGTTGTCGGCGGGCGGGGCTCCTGCCGGCCGGCGGCTTGTTGTCGGGGGGGGGGGGGGGCTCTGTGGCCGGGGCTGTTTGTCGGGGGGGGGGGCTCCTGTGGCCGGGGCTGTTGTCGGGGGGGGGGGGGGGCTCCTGTGGCCGGGGCTGTTGCGGGCGGGGGCTCCTGCGCGCCGGCGCTGTTGTCGGTGGCGGGGGCCTCCTTGCGGCCGGCCGCTGTTGTCGGGGGAGGGGCTCCTGCGGCCGGGCGCTGTTGTCGGGGAGGGGGCTCCTGTGGCCGGCACTGTTGTCGGGGGGGGGGGCTCCTGCGGCCGGCGCTGTTGTCGGGGAGGGGGCTCCTGTGGCCGGCACTGTTGTCGGGGGCGGGGGCTCCTGCGGCCGCACTGTTGTCGGGGAGGGGGCTCCTGTGGCCGCACTGTTGTCGGGGAGGGGGCTCCTGTGGCCGGCACTGTTTGTCGGGGAGGGGGCTCCTGTGGCCGGCACTGTTGTCGGGGAGGGGGGCTCCTGTGGCCGGCACTGTTGTCGGGGGGGGGCTCCTGTGGCCGGCCGCTGTTGTCGGGGAGGGGGCTCCTGTGGCGGGCACTGTTGTCGGGGAGGGGGCTCCTGGCCGCACTGTTGTCGGGGAGGGGCTCCTGTGGCCGGCGCTGTTTGTCGGGGAGGGGGCTCCTGTGGCCGCGCTGTTGTCGGGGAGGGGGCTCCTGTGGCCCGGCGCTGTTGTCGGGAGGGGGCTCCTGTGGCCGGCGCTGTTTGTCGGGGGGGGGCTCCTGTGGCCGGCGCTGTTGTCGGGGCGGGGGCTCCTGTGGCCGGCCTGTTGTCGGGGGGGGGGGCTCCTGTGGCCGCGCTGTTGTCGGGGAGGGGGGCTCCTGTGGCCGGCGCTGTGTCGGGGGGGGGCTCCTGTGGCCGGCGCTGTTGTCGGGGGGGGGGGGCTCCTGTGGCCGGCGCTGTTGTCGGGGCGGGGGCTCCTGTGGCCGGCTGTTGTTGGGGGGGGCTCCTGTGGCCGGCGCTGTTGTCGGGGGGGCGGGGCTCCTGTGGGCCTGTGGCCGCGCTGTTGTCGGGGAGGGGGCTCCTGGGGCCGGGCGCTGTTGTCCGGGGAGGGGGCTCCTGTGGCCGGCACTGTTGTCGGGGAGGGGGCTCCTGTGGCCGCACTGTTGTCGGGGAGGGGCTCCTGTGTGGCCGGCGGACTGTTGTCGGGGCGGGGGGGGGCTCCTGTGGCCGGCACTGTTGTGGGGCGGAGGGGCTCCTGTCGGCTCGGGCCGCTGGTTGTCGGGGCGGGGGCTCCTGTGGCCGCACTGGGTGTCGGGGCGGGGGCTCCTGTGGCCGCCGCTGTTGTCGGGGCGGGGGCTCCTGTGCCGGCGCTGTTGTCACTGCAGACAGCATATTCAGACAACCAGCGTTGACAGCACCTTTCCTGCCAAGCACCACAGCGGAAGCCATTCACAGAGCACACACTACCTGGGACAGGAGTCCCCTGCTTCCGGTATGCTACCAGCGTCAGTCCGCCAGTCTCCAGCCCTCCGGTCACTGTCTGTTAATTACCGAAAGTCCCGCCAGTCTTTCCGTTATCACTCACCAGCTCTCTCCTGTCGTCTGCTCTTCAGTAAATCAGGCAATGCCCAAACTGGAAACAAGGACAGCGCAAAACGTTCCGGGACAGAAAGGTTCCTTCCAGAAGGCGCGGTCACCATAGCAACCAAGCCGCAGCACCTGACGCTAGAAAACACCATTTCTCGCTGACATCTACTGGCCGAAAGAGAGAACTGCAGTGTGAAACTAAAACGGGTAAAGTCGCTTCAAAACTAGAAAAACGATAAATCGAAAAGTAAAATATTCTGTGAAATAGAAATCGTTAGAAAATCTGCCAGAGTCTTAGTACTAGTCACATGACCGCAGGGCGAGAGAAGGGCGGGGCTTACTTGAGGGGTACGGCGGTAGGCAGGAGTGCGGGCTGCGGGGCTCTCCATGCTCCAGCTCTATAGACCGTAGTGAAGGGCCCGGGCCCTGAGAGAGCTGCTATTTGCACATTGAAGAAGTATGTCTCCTGCCGGCCACTGTACTACTGCGGGACACGGTCATTCTGGGAAATGTAGTTCTGCTCGGGATGTGGTAGATTTCCTGACTACAGCTCCCAGCATCCTCTGTGAACAACTTCCAGGTCACGTGTTCGTCTTCTCCGTGACTTTCTCCTGTTGGGGGATGTTTCAGGTGGGGTAGCTTGGCTGTGATTGGCTAGACGAGTGGGTCACGTGACGCCCGACACCTGAGGTGAGTCCTGGTCAACCTAGAGCGTCACCTACCTGCAAACTGTAAGTGTCACTGAGCTGACAGCAGCTATAGGCCGGCTCCTGCTGCCTGCTGGGACTTGTGGTTCATCTGCAGCTTCAAATACCGACTTCTATGTGAAGTAAAAGCCTTCAGTCTACCTATGACCCAGCAGAATAGTGAGTGCCGCTCTGGAGTATAATACAGGATATAATTCAGGATCAGTACAGGATAAGTAATGTATGTACACAGTGACTGCACCAGCAGAATAGTGAGTGCAGCTCTGGAGTATAATACAGGATATAATTCAGGATCAGTACAGGATAAGCAATGTATGTACACAGTGACTGCACCAGCAGAATAGTGAGTGCAGCTCTGGAGTATAATACAGGATGTAACTCAGGATCAGTACAGGATAAGTAATGTATGTACACAGTGACTGCACCAGCAGAATAGTGAGTGCAGCTCTGGAGTATAATACAGGATGTAACTCAGGATCAGTACAGGATAAGTAATGTATGTACACAGTGACTGCACCAGCAGAATAGTGAGTACAGCTCTGGAGTATGATACAGGATGTAACTCAGGATCAGTACAGGATAAGTAATGTATGTACACAGTGACTGCATCAGCAGAATAGTGAGTGCAGCTCTGGAGTATAATACAGGATGTAACTCAGGATCAGTACAGGATAAGTAATGTATGTACACAGTGACTGCATCAGCAGAATAGTGAGTGCAGCTCTGGAGTATAATACAGGATGTAACTCAGGATCAGTACAGGATAAGTAATGTATGTACACAGTGACTGCACCAGCAGAATAGTGAGTGCAGCTCTGGAGTATAATACAGGATGTAACTCAGGATCAGTACAGGATAAGTAATATATGTACACAGTGACTGCACCAGCAGAATAGTGAGTACAGCTCTGGAGTATAATACAGGATGTAACTCAGGATCAGTACAGGATAAGTAATGTATGTACACAGTGACTGCACCAGCAGAATAGTGAGTACAGCTCTGGAGTATGATACAGGATGTAATTCAGGATCAGTACTGGATAAGTAATGTATGTACACAGTGACTGCACCAGCAGAATAGTGAGTGCAGCTCTGGAGTATAATACAGGATGTAACTCAGGATCAGTACAGGATAAGTAATGTATGTGCACAGTGACTGCACCAGCAGAATAGTGAGTGCAGCTCTGGAGTATAATAATGTGAATACTGTATTCCCCCTCCTCTCTTGTAGGTGATCTGTACCTGGAATTGTTTCTTGGTCATGGATCCCAGTCTGGGGTTTGAGGTCGGTGCTGAGGTTGAACTGAATGACAATCTCCCGGTTCTGGAGGACTTGGGTACTATTTCTCTGGTGCGTACAGCGGACTGTGTGACTATAACAGGTCTTAGAATAATGTTACTAGTTTTGGGTTTCTTAGATGTGACCTCAGAGTGAGTATGAAGTATCTCCGCGGAGGAGCAGACAAGCCGTATTCTGACACCTATAACTTAATATTTTCAGACCTTTTATTGCTATACATTTTTTTTATGCCGTCCGACTGATCGGAGTCTCCAGACGTGACTGTCCATAATTTTTGTGGGGTCAAACAGCGGGGATTGGGCTTGGGGAGACGTCGGCCATGTTACACAGACAGCACCCACCGTGTATAGGGGGTGACGTACAATTGCATCATAGGTCATTAAAGAAGAACGCCCGCAAAAAATGTTATTCCATGTCCTGCTAGAAATGTACATGATGTAATCTGTAGTGAATGTCATTTTCTTACCAGTGTCTGTATTTGTGAGTTATATCTCCCTGATGCTTCTCATCTGTGTCATGTGACCAGCAATCAGACTCACCAGATAACACAGCATCTTATGTGTGGACAGGAAGTCTATTTCTCTATGTATTCCTATGGGAGCCTCACTTTCAGTCTCATAGGAATGAATAGAGAAGTAACTGACTTCCTGTCCTGGGTCAGCTGGAGGTCAGGGAGTTGATCACATGACCCAGCTACAATTAGAAGAGAGGGGATAACTCATAAATACAGTCTCTGATGAGAAGATTACATTCACTACAGCAGCTTTCTAACAGGTCAGAGAATAAAAAAATTAGCAGGAGTTCTACTTTAAGGGGTTAAGTCAGTTGTGATGTCACCTCTTGATTTCCTTTCTATTGTAACTTGATGTCATAAGATCTACAGTGTAGAAAGCCGTGGTAGATCCAAGGTAGAACATTATCCAAAACTTAAAATTGTCGAGTTTTTATTCCTGATCTGACTTGTCTCCTTCATGTCCCGATTCTTCCACTAGGAGAACAAGCAGGACTTGCCGGCCTGGCATCATCTCCATTACCTAGAGGAGTCGAGTAGCGATGAAAGTCTGGACCATCAGCAGGTGTTCCTCACATCTTCTAAGGTCAAGATCATGGAGACATCAAGACATATGCTCGAACTCAAGACTCCAACTGAAAGGAACCATCAGTGGGAGAGGAAGATGTTCTCCACCTCGGACAGTCTCTACGTGGACCCCCCGCCGCTCCTTACAGAGAAGGACGACGGGTCCGTGGTATGGGGCGAGGAACCCCAGGATCAGACTTGTCCTATGGTGCCCTGTGTGGAAGAAGTTGAGATCTCGCACTTGGAAACGGTACCACCTTCGAATTATAGCTCTTCTCCCTCGCGACCTGTAGAGCTGTATTCCGAAATGGTGTTGACCCAAGAAGGTGATGAAGCAGAGCCCTTAGGGAGGTACAGCTTCTATAACACCAAAACCCGGTGTGCCGGAACGGTAAAGCCTGGCGTGGGAAGCCACAAATGTACAAAGTGCGGACGTCACTTCGGACGCATGTACAACCTGGAGAGCCACATGTGCATCAAGAAGGCCCTGACCAGGGTCAGTGTGGATGATACAAGGTCCGGTCACAGGTCCGATATCAGCAAATGTCAGCAAAGCGAAGAGTCGATGGACAGATTGGAGAAGATGTGTGCCGAGGCCCAGAAGGAGCTTCACAACCTGCAGGAACTCTACCGGAAAGAGGAGGAGAAACCTCTACTTGACGTTTCGGAAGAAAGTTGGGCGGAATCCGCTCAAGCAGATAAAGTCTCGAAGCACCAACGTTCTTTTCGTTGCGAGCGCTGCGGGCGATGGTTCAGGAGAAGATTCAATCTAGGGTGTCATGTCTGCTCCGGTGACAAAAATATGAGCGCCCCTCAAAATACCATCGTTATGAAGCCCGATAGCTCGATAGCGTTGAACATCCTTGGTTGTTCAGATCCGACTTACTCAACTCGAAGTAAATGCGAAAGCCTTGACCGCGCCAACCAAGGGAAAGTCTTCACGTGCCAGTACTGTGGGAAGGTGTATAGCAGACGAGCGTCTTACGTCACCCACCTACGATGGCACACACAGGAGAAAGATCTGGCGTCCTCTGTGAATAAGTCCCTAGCTACGGGAGACCTTGAACCTCTCCTCGCCACCATTGATATGACCTCTGCGGGGTTAAAAAAGAAAACGGCGCCGACGTTTACATGCCAGGAGTGTGGCCGAATCTTTTATAAGCGGTGCTTCTACTCTACCCACGTTCTCTGGCACAGTAAGAGAAGAAGTTCTGGACCTGCAGCCCAAGTAGTGGACGGTCAGGGGACGAGGACGCCAGAAGCACACGTTCCGGCCGCGTCTCCTAAGTGTCGGGATAGTGGTGGGACGAAGAAGGTTGCTTCCGAAAATGTGTTCACCTGCCAGGAATGCGGGAGGGTGTTTTCCAAGCGCATGGCTTACTCTAACCATACTCGTTGGCATATCAAGGAGCGGGAACTGGAGCTAAGCGTCAGAAGCATGGAGCGTCAACTAAAGATGTCTTCCAGTGGGGTTGGCAGTAAACTCAAAACTATTCCCAGCCTTCAGGTTGATATTTTCCAAGGTTACTACAACCTGGTGAAGCCTCCAAACTCGGGGGAGCAACAAAACATTTCCATAAATGACGGGGTGTCAGTAGATAACGCGCCGTATGAACCGGTGGAGCCTGGCCAGCAGAGGACTCCTGCCGAGGTCCCAGAATTCGTCTTCGAGCTGGAAGTGGGGACGGAAAGTTTCCATGAGGACTTAGTAAACCGAGACGTTGAGGTTTCAGACATTGCTGGGGATGAGGAGGAGACCATATCAAGGACTCAAACCACGACCACCAGTGACCCCAGTGAGAGACCTGTTCTTACTCGGGTCTTACCCTGTGAATTGTTGCGGCGGCTTTTGAAAAGGCAGAGGTCGCCTCACCGGTGTCGGGACTGCGGCACGTGCTTTTCTCAGGCCTGGAAGTTGAAGGTTCATCAGTACGGGAGATCCAGGCGCAAGAAGCACCGGTGTGAATGTGGCCGATCCCCGACGGGTTCACTGCACTTCCTGCGGCACCAGTTGCAGCATCTGAGCGACACGGCTTTTATCTGCGCCGTGTGCGGGAAGGTGTTGAGAGGTTACCAGCAGCTTCGGGCCCACAGCGCCGTGCACCCGCTGGTATCACAATTCCACTGCAAATGTGGGGCGCAGTTTACACAACTGACGAGGTACCTCTGGCATTCCTTATTGAATAAGACATGGAAGAGGAGAAGACCACAACAGAAGAGACGGCCTAAACCACGATGAGACAACCCCTATGCAGATAGGTCGGCCTCTACTGCCATGTACTGATTGAACTGGACTCCTCATATTATGGAGAGACGTTGTGCTAAAATTTTTGCACAATTTTATATATTGTACATAAAACATTAAAATCCAAAATTCTAGCAGACTGTGAACGACTAGCATATTTACACAGAGCCATAGGTAGAGGAGCCAGGTGTGTGTATAAAGTAGGCCGGGATCCTGTCTCCTTCCCTTTAAAGGCGACTTTTAGTTAGAACCAGGGCTGTGGAGTCGGAGTCCGTGTCCATTTTGGTGGAGTCAGTCGTTATAAAATATAATAAATATCTAAGGATCTACGCTTTCAGTTGAGATGACTGTGTGCTGCCCTTTATGTAGATGGTCAGTAGTGAAGCTCCATCGCTACAGATCAGAGAAAACAGGCACTGGGAGGGAATGGCTGCACTCATCTCAGATCTGCTGGAGAGAACGGGATTAAAGGGGTTTTCTCACTAGTTACAACGATTAGCGTTCAACATAAAGGGACACTTAAAAGAAGACATTTTCTAAATACAGTGGTCAGTCATGAACTATAGACAGTTCAGCAGGTCTCTCACTGCACACAGGTTTCTATGGTAACCTGCAGACCAGAAAGATTGTTATCTGATTGGCTGAGAGCAGTGAAGAATGATAGGACTGAGCTCTGAGTGATTACCTGCAGTAAGCAAAAGGTCCAAGTGTTGTGAGGACTGAGAAGCTTTACCTGTAATTGTGTTAGAGATCACAACCTCCTGTTCTGTCAGAGTAAGTTAATAACTGCTGAAGACCCACTAACGGGCTCAGGAGACAGGGTGAGTGCAAACTGCCTGTAAGCCAGTGAATCAGTGTGCTGAGAAAACCCCTTTAAGGCAAGTACTTCTTAGTATATCTAAACTTTCAATAAACTGTGCATACATCACTTGTCCAGTGCATGTTCTCTCTGCTTTATGTTTTAGTTTGCTTTTCCTCTGATGTAAAACACCTCGGGCCTTATGTATGAGAACTGTCCCATAGAAACCAATCAGAGCTCTCCTTACATTTCATATAGTGCTCTGGAGAAATGAAAGGGGAGCTCTGATTGGTTGCTATGGGCAACAAAGAAAGTCTTAGACCTAGACAGTTTTCATACATCAGGCCCTTAGTGATCTGTACCCAGAGAAAAGCCTGAGACTGGAAGAGTAAAGATATCTAGTAAAACATAGATTACATCTCTGTACTATTGATTTATGCAAAGTTTATTTAAAGTTATCACTTAAACCATGCGCCGTGTATGAGGGAGTCGGAGTTAGGGGAAATTGAGGAGTCTGAGTTGGAGTCAGGGCCTTGGCTTACCGACTCCACAGCCCTGGTTACAACTACTTGTGTCCAAATCATTAGTATAAGTGACCATGAGAAACTTTGTAATTCTACACCTTCCAGCAGCATTTCATTCCCCTCTTTGTACATGGTCAGGAACCTCCTCAGCCCCCAAACACATTCATCTATAGTAATGGAGGACAGAGAGGAAGGAGGGGGATGCAGTTGCAGTATCTTTTCCACAGTGGCTGTGTGAGCCTGTGTGCTGTGAGAGGGGAGACATATGATATGATAGTTCAGAGCAGACATCTTACCAGAAAGAGCTGCCTCGTCAGTAAATGTACAGAAACTAGTGATGAAAAGACCAAAACTCCCTATAGGTAGACTTCAGAATATGGAGTCAACACAAAACGTGTCTTCTAGAGGATTGTTATGAGGGACTTGAGGACCTAAATCTTAATTATATAAAAGGTTGAGCCGGTGTATGTTATGGACAATGGTTGTTGACCCGCTGTGCCAACTAAAAGGTTTGACGTTGAGCGTTTCCTGAGGGCATTGTCTTGGCAGTCCCCTGGTATTCATTCTTTAATACCTACAGTATACAGGAATCTGGCCTTTGCTGCAGAGGACCCACCAGACCGCTACCTCTTGGAATAGTCCTGGTGTAGTTGGCAGTAGTTGGCCATGGGGATCAGAGACACCGGTGCAAAGCACCAAGGGATTAGGATATACAGTCATGGCCAAAAGTTGTGAGAATGATACAAATATTAATTTTTACAAAGTCTACTGCTTCAGTTTTTATAATGGCAATTTGCATATACTCCAGAATGTTATAAAGAGTGATCAGCTTAACAGCAATTACTTGCAAAGTCAATATTTGCCTAGAAAATGAACTTCATCCCCCAAAACACATTTCAACATCTTGCAGCCCTGCCTTAAAAGGACCAGCTAACATCGTTTCAGTGATTGCTCCATTAACACAGGTGTGGGTGTTGATGAGGACAGGGCTGGAGATCAATCTGTCATGATTAAGTAAGAATGACACCACTGGACACTTTAAAAGGAGGCTGGTGCTTGGCATCATTGTTTCTCTTCTGTTAACCATGGTTATCTCTAAAGAAACACGTGCAGTCATCATTGCACTGCACAAAAATGGCCTAACAGGGAAGAGTATCGCAGCTAGAAAGATTGCACCTCAGTCAACAATCTATCGCATCATCAAGAACTTCAAGGAGAGAGGTTCCATTGTTGCCAAAAAGGCTCCAGGGCGCCCAAGGAAGACCAGCAAGCGCCAGGACCGTCTCTTAAAAGTGTTTCAGCTGCGGGATCGGGCTACCAGCAGTGCAGAGCTTGCACAGGAATGGCAGCAGGCAGTTGTGAGTGCATCTGCACGCACTGTGAGGCGGAGACTCTTGGAGCAAGGCCTGGTCTCAAGGAGGGCAGCAAAGAAGCCACTTCTCTCCAGAAAAAACATTAGGGACAGACTGATATTCTGCAAAAGGTACAGGGAGTGGACTGCTGAGGACTGGGGGAAAGTCATTTTCTCTGATGAATCCCCTTTTCGATTGTTTGGGACATCTGGAAAACAGCTTATTCGGAGAAGACGAGGTGAGCGCTACCACCAGTCTTGTCTCATGCCAACTGTAAAGCATCCTGAAACCATTCATGTGTGGGGTTGCTTCTCAGCCAAGGGAATCGGCTCTCTCACAGTCTTGCCTAAAAACACAGCCATGAATAAAGAATGGGACCAGAATGTCCTCCGAGAGCAACTTCTCCCAACCTTCCAAGAGCAGTTTGGCGATCAACAATGCCTTTTACAGCATGATGGAGCACCTTGCCATAAAGCAAAGGTGATAACTAAATGGCTCAGGGAACAAAACATAGAGATTTTGGGTCCATGGCCTGGAAACTCCCCAGATCTTAATCCCATTGAGAACTTGTGGTCAATCATCAAGAGACGGGTGGACAAACAAAAAGCTACAAATTCTGACAAAATGCAAGCATTGATTGTGCAAGAATGGACGGCTATCAGTCAGGATTTGGTCCAGAAGGTGATTGAGAGCATGCCAGGGAGAATTGCAGAGGTCCTGAAGAAGAAGGGTCAACACTGCAAATATTGACTTGCTGCATTAACTCATTCTAACTGTCAATATAAGCTTTTGTTACTCATAATATGATTGTAATTATATTTCTGTATGTGATAAAAACATCTGACAAACACACGTAAAAACCAGAGGGCAGCAGATCATGTGAAAATAGAAGATTTGTGTCATTCTCTAAACTTTTGGCCATGACTGTACATATACATATATCTGGTTAATAGGCAGAGGTCAGGGCAGGCAGAGTTGGTCCAATTCCGATAAACAAGTTTGAGGTCACTTCAGGCAGCAGAGTATCAGTGCGGTGTACAGGCTTAGGTCAGGACAGCAGAGTATTAGAGTCAGTTAACAGGCAGAAGTTCAGCACACGGGCAGACAATCAGAAAACACACCTTCACTGGTTACACTAGGAAGTTAAGCTCAGGCATCCTCCCACTCGAAAAGGACCAACAAAAACTTCTAGCTATAGACGGTGGAAGAATTAGCACATGCATACGCTGGCCCTTTAAGAGCCATGAAGTGCATATGCCCAAGTGTCGGGTAGAGGAGTACAGACCGAGAAGCACAGGCTGCCGCTTACAGGAGCAGAATGAGACCCCATCGACTGTACTCGCTGTGAGTGAGGAAGAGAAGGGGCAGCGGTCCGGCCTGCTGGACAGGACAAGGACGAGCAAGATGGTGTCTGTACCTGGGAGACCAAGGCAATGGCGGGCAGAGGCTGCCATGCTAACAGTACCACACCCCCTCTACTGTGGTCCAGATAATTGTTAGAGAATTTCCTCAAGAAAACAGAAGCATTAATATTTTCAGCTGGCGCCCACGACCTTTCCTCGGGCCCAATGCTTTTGCAGGACTGTTTAGCGCTAATTCTCTTTGTGCCCATTCACATCACCAGAACTGACCACGGAGGTAGGAGAGAGAAATCTTCTGGGAAAATGTTTGAAAATCAATGGCTTAAATTTTGATGACCTCTAAGGGATCGAGGAAATGAGGTGCCAGCTTGTATGAAGGTTCCCTGAGTAGAGATGAGCGAATCTTTTCGCCGATTCGTATCGAGTCTTACAAATTTTCTATTCCAAAGTGATTTTTTTCAGATTCGCTCCGTTCGAATCTTAAATGTTCCTAAAGCTTTGTACGCATTCGCTACGTACTTGTCCGATGAATTGTACGCTAAAGCTACGTATGAGTTACTTTATACGCTGTTGCATACGAATTCAGTGAATTAGCAAACTTTTACTGTTGGTTCGTTATTCGTGTGGAAATAGGCGGCAAAAAGCCCGGGAAGAAAGCGGTCACCTGACCTAGTGTGCAGGGCTTGCTCTGATTGGCTCAGGCTCGGTAAGCCAGTGACGCATCACTTCTGCTGCGACTGCTGAGACGAGCAGAAGTTCTGAGAGACAGAGAACTCTTGTGTTAAAATTGGGGTGTAATTGTTCTGGGAATCCATATTACACATCAGGGATACTGCAGGGCAAGTGCAGGGCTAGTAATTAATCATGCAGGGAGAGAGATAGGGAGAGAGACAGGGACAAAGACAAAGAGCAGCTGCAGGGCCACAGTCAAGTGAAAATGTCTGGAATGGATAAGCAAAAGAGATCCAGTTCCAGCCAGACCTCGAGCTCTAAAATAAAGGAGAAGGTGGCACAGGGCAGCAGTGCCAAAGGACCTGTAGCGGAGCTTCTACTTGTAGAATTCGTAACAGTTGGGCGAAAGCCTCGGATCACCTGCTGCACGATTTCCTTCTTCTGCTGGTTCAGGTGGCGGTGTGTGCCATCGTAATCCTACCCGTCCATCAGCCGGATCATGTATTTTGGCTCTGCAGAGCTAAATGCTGAAGGACGCCTGGATGCCATTTGTAAAACTTTGCTCTTTCTCTGAGGAGTGCACGCCGCGGCCTCTCGTCGTACGTGCCTGCGTATTACGTAATCGCTAGTCAAGAGTACGCTGAGGATTCGTACGCAATTTGTACGCTCATGGGTACGTGTTTACATAAGTTGCGTACCTTTAACAACTATACGTTCGTTATTAGTGCGCGAATGTTCGCAGAACACGACAGAATAACAAATTATTTGTACGCAGCTTTGTATTACGTACCATTTTTAAAAAAGAAAAAATTAGCCAAACATTCGGCAAAGCGAATTTTGGATGATTTGCTCATCTCTAACCCCGAGTCTGGTATTCTTACAGGACAACCAGACCTTTATCTCCAGGTGAGCACTGAGGAGGACGTCAGCAGTCAGCAGGTCTCTTCATCCGGGCAAAGGTCTGCAGAAGACGTCCGAGAGGTGCCAGATCTGGGAGAAGTTTTCAACAGAAGTCAGCTGACGGAAGTTCCCTGAAGAACCAGAATCTAGGAAGGCCGAGTGATAAACGGATGACCACCACAGGACAGTATCACATGCAAAGTCAGTCTAGGAGAGGCCTGACCTTCACCCAGCATCGTCTGTCCTAACGACCTTAGGCTCTGGACTTCCCCCACCTTGAGAGGACGTGTGCGGATATGCTGTAGCCACAATACAAACGCAGTTTGTTGGGACGCCTGTGCAGATGCTCCCCTTCTGTCAGCCTGACTCTGACCACCTGCAGGGGCTCTGGTGTAAAAGTTGATGTAGAATAAGGAAGAGGAGACAGCAGTTTTATACAGGGATGTGACCTTCGCGGCAGAGAACCCACCAGACCGCTACCTCTTGATATAGTCCCAGTGGAGTTACCAGCTGATAGATGGGGGTCAGAGACACCGATTCAAGAGATCAGGCAATATAATTAGTTAATAGGCAGAGGTCAGGGCAGGAAGCAGTACTCTGAGGTCAGGGTAAGCAGCAGAGTATCAGAGTCGATTAAAAGGCAGAAGTTCAGCACACCTTCACTAGTACAGTAAATAAGGAACCTTAAAGGGGTTGTCCCACGAAAAATATTCTACAGTTTTCAAACCAGCACCTGGATCTGAACACTTTTGTAATTGCATGTAATTAAAAATTTCGTACAGTTACTGAGTTATTCAATAAAATGTATCTGTATAGCGCCACTTAATTTCTTATTTCTTTGACTTATTCACTGAGTAGGCCGCACATGCTCGGTTTCAACTTTTAACTGTCTCCTGAGCTGTGATAGGGAGAGCTGAGACACGCCTCCTGAGCTGTGATAGGGAGAGCTGAGACACGCCTCCTGAGCTGCAGCAGAAAAGACACTCCCATTGAGCTGTCAGCTTGATATGAATCTAGCAGAGCAATGAATGGGGAGATCTCTGGATCCATGTGAGGTACAGGGCTGGTTCTAGCTTTGTTAGAAAGAGATTGTCATGTGCTATATGATGTCTGATTTTCATTTTTTACATTATTCGTGGGATAACCCCTTTAAATACCTAGAGACCTCCAGTCATAGGCTGGGGAAGAATTAGGACATGCACCTGCCGACCCATTAAGAGCCAGGAAGCGCACGTACCCTCTATAGGTGGTGTACGGAGACCAGAAAGAAGTACGGTCTCCGGCCTGCAAGAACTCACTATTCTGCTGGTGCAGTCACTGTGTACATACATTACTTATCCTGTACTGATCCTGGGTTATATCCTGTATTATACTCCAGAGCTGCACTCACTATTCTGCTGGTGCAGTCACTGTGTACATACATTACTTATCCTGTACTGATCCTGGGTTATATCCTGTATTATACTCCAGAGCTGCACTCACTATTCTGCTGGTGCAGTCACTGTGTACATACATTACTTATCCTGTACTGATCCTGAGTTACATCCTGTATTATACTCCAGAGCTGCACTCACTATTCTGCTGGTGCAGTCACTGTGTACATACATTACTTATCCTGTACTGATCCTGAGTTACATGCTGTATTATACACCAGAGCTGCACTCACTATTCTGCTGGTGCAGTCACTGTGTACATACATTACTTATTCTGTACTGATCCTGAGTTACATCCTGTATTATACTCCAGAGCTGCACTCACTATTCTGCTGGAGCAGTCACTGTGTACATACATTACTTATCCTGTACTGATCCTGAGTTACATCCTGTATTATACTCCAGAGCTGCACTCACTATTCTGCTGGAGCAGTCACTGTGTACATACATTACTTATCCTGTACTGATCCTGAGTTACATCCTGTATTATACTCCAGAGCTGCACTCACTATTCTGATGGTGCAGTCACTGTGTACATACATTACTTATCCTGTACTGATCCTGAGTTACATCCTGTATTATACTCCAGAGCTGCACTCATGATTCTGCATTGTGCCATGAGCTCTTGAGTGGGCAGAATAGTGAATGCAGCTCTGGCTCAGTCCCATGTGGGTGATGTATTTATAAAGTGACTCGATGCTTTATGTCGTGCATTCTACCTGTGAGCTGTAACATAGGGACGTAGTTTATAAGACATCTGTCCGTCCAGTTCAGCTGTTATCCTGCAGGTGGACCCCCAAACCCTAATGATGAAGATATCAGATGATACAATTTTTTATTTTTTTTTTACGTTACCGGGTTTTGTGCTTTAGGTTCATGGATATTTGACCAATGAGAAAAAACATCAGTCCTAGCTAATGTAAAGAGCAAGGTCCAACCTACCCTCCCGGAGCCAGCGGGCCCCTGAACTGATGTCACACTCTGCTGCAGACTGGAGGGCACTGTTATCACATCTTTATTTATTTCTCATCTTTTATTTTTTTCTAGTTTAAAAAATTAACAAATACGTGCTGCAGATTAGAAAAAAAAGACTGCACCTTTGTAAACAATTTCCTTGGCCTGTAGTATCACAGTTTTGTCACAAGGTGGCAGCAGAGCTACTGATATGAAAGTCTCTTTTTCCTGACACTAAACGTAGCTCAGGAGGTCGGGGTCCCGGCTCTAATTGAAGAGTCATTTACAGGCAATGCTACCTGGGAAAAGTATGTATTTAAAAGTACAACTCAACTGCAACTTTAACCCTTAGGATACTGGAGGTTTGGTTTTTTTTTTTGCGTTTTCATTTTTCTTCCCTATCTTCCTTCCCTATAACTTTTTTATATTTTTCCCGTTCACATAGCCGTATGAGGGCTGATTTTTTCGGGACGAGTTGTACTTTCTAAAGCCACCATTTATTATGGCATATAATGTAGTAGGAAGTGGTTAAAAAATCCAAATGTGAAATTGGAAAAAAAAAACAATTCCTCCACCGTCTTACGGGTTTTGTTCCCACGGCGTTCTCTGGGTCAGTACAATTACAACGATACCCCATATGTATAGGTTTTTAATGTCTAAATGGTGTAAATGTCTAAACTTTGATAAAAAAATTTATTTATTTATTTTTTTTTACATCACCTTATTCTGACCACCATAACTTTTTTATAGTTATATCTACTGAGCTCCGTATTGGAAAAATATTTTTATATTTTAATAGTATGGGCGTTTTCTGTCACGGTGATGTTTATATTTTTTGTTATTTATGGGGGTTTTTTATATGGAAAATAGAGTGATTTAAACATTTATATTTTTATTTTTTTATACTGTATATCAAGGTTTTTTTTTTACTTTTTTATTATGATTTTCAAGCTCATATTTGAGCATACAAAATCCAATTTTTTTAAAAATTCTGAACAATCATGAATTTTTATAATCCAGCTATTGCTGAGAATTGCTAATTTCTTAAGTTGGCCTGCCACCTGGTGGCAAAAATAAGAATTGTAGCTTTAATACCTTGAGCCTCTTCAGCGAGGTTCAGCGTATTGAAATCAATTACCGTCTTCCTCACTGGCCGCAGAGGATGCCGGTAAGAAGCTTCTGGGTTTTTCACCCTTTAGATGCCGTGATCACAGCATCTAAAAGCTTTAATTACAACGATTGGCATTATTGCAGGTCGCTGTAATTAGACACGGGTCTCTGCTGTTTGAAACAGCGGAGACCCACTGGATATGACACCAACTGCACGTTAAAAAATACCCAAAACAATAATCGTACAAATAAACATTTTTCTTAAAGGGGTTATTCATATTGGAGGGGCCCTTCTGCCCTTCATGTCATACTTGACTGCTCCCTGCCACTGGGTTCCAGCTCCCTCTGTCCGCTGCTGCTGCTCTTCAGTCTCCTTGTGTTAACATCTTATTTCACGCAGGTCACATGACTGGTGCATCCAATGGCTGGCCGCAGAGGTGTGATGTGCCCCACTCTTCGGTCATTTGACACGTTGCTGCAGCCGCTATGTGGATACTGACAGGCGGAGAGCGGCAGCAGGGGACCAAAGGAGCAATAACCTAGCGGCGGGAATAAGTATGCTTCCATCCACAGGTCCGGCGACATGGGGAGGCTCTGGCAGAAAATCCCCCCAAAAAGGTCGACAATTCCTTTAAAATGTAAAATCACCAGAGTGAAAAGTTCCAGGTAAATGTCCAGAGAGGGTGTCATGGCCTGAACTAGTTGTGGCACTAGGTAACGGCAGATCCTTCAGGGTGTCGGACTCCCACCGATCCGTTCCCCGGGGAAACCCATTGTCTCCACCACCGCCGCCGATGAGGCGTTTATGACATATCACAGTCAAGTTAATGGGGGCATCTCCTAAGCTCCACAAGAGACTCCATGTTTGGAAGGGTGAAGGGAGCGGACTGATCATTTTTGTGATAATATTTCAAAGGGGGTTTGATGTTGACGACCCCTCCACAGATCATGTCTGCAGGATGTTGTGACTGAGATATTGACCCTGATCCTGAGACATCCCATCAAAGGGAAGATGGGAGATAACAGTGGAGACCCTAAGGAAAAACATTTCAGTGGTAGCTCTGCACAAAAAATGCAGTTTCATCTTCAGCCAGAGAGGTAGGTAGCCTTCCAAGTCTTAGTCACCTTAAAGGTGTTTTCCGGGACGCAGCAGGTCCCTTGAACCCAGCCAAGTAGAGGAAAGTGTGTAATATTCTTACCGTCTTGAAGTTCAGTGGATCAGCCTCTCAGGAACCCAGTCAGATAAGGCTTCTCTTCTGAAAATCCACCTTCTACTGATACAGTGGGGAAAAAAGTATTCTGTCATCCACCAATTGTACAAGTTCTCCCACTTATAAAGATGAGGTCGTCCTGTAATTGACATCATAGGTAGACCTCAACTATGAGAGACAACATGAGAAATCCAGAAAATCACATTGTCTGATTTTTAGAGAATTTATTTGCAAATTATGGTGGAAAATAAGTATTTGGTCACCTACAAACAAGAAGATTTCTGGCTCTCACAGACCTGTAACTTCTTCTGTAAGAGGCTCCTCTGTCCTCCACTCATCACCTGTAGTAATGGCTCCTGTTTGTTATCAGTATAAAAGACTCCTGTCCACAACCTCAAACAGTCACACTCCAAACTCCACTATGGTGAAGACCAAAGAGCTGTGGAAGGACACCAGAAACAAAGACCTGCACCAGGCTGGGAAGACTGAATCTGCAATAGGCAAGCAGCTTGGTGTGAAGAAGTCAACTGTGGGAGCAATAATTAGAAAATGGAAGACATACAAGACCGCTGATAATCTCCCTCCATCAGGGGCTCCATGCAAGATCTCACCCTATGGGGTCAAAATGATCACAAGAACTGTGAGCAAAAATCCCAGAACCACACGGGGGACCTAGTGAATGACCTGCAGAAAGCTGGGACCAATGTAACAAAGGCTATCGTCAGTAACACACTATACCGCCAGGGACTCAGATCCTGCAGTGCCAGACGTGTCCCCCCGCTTAAGCCAGTACATATCTGGGCCCGTCTGAAGTTTGCTAGAGAGCATTTGGATGTTCCAGAAGAGTATTGGGAGAATGTCATATGGTCAGATGAAACCAAAGTAGAACTGTTTGGTAGAAACACAGCTCGTCGTGTTTGGAGGAGAGTGAATGCTGAGTTGCATCCATAGAACACCATACCTACTGTGAAGCATGGGGGTGGCAATATCATGCTTTGGGGCTGTTTCTCTGCAAAGGGACCAGGACGACTGATCCATGTACATGAAAGAATGAATGGGGCCATGTATCGTGAGATTTTGAGTGCAAACCTCCTTCCATCATCAAGGGCATTGAAGATGAAATGTGGCTGGGTCTTTCAGCATGACAATGATCCCAAGCACACCGCCAGGGCAATTAAGGAGTGGCTTCGTAAGAAGCATTTCAAGGTCCTGGAGTGGCCTAGCCAGTCTCCAGATCTCAACCCCATAGAAAACCTTTGGAGGGAGTTGAAAGTCCGAGTTGCCCAGCGACAGCCCCAAAACATCAGTGCTCTAGAGGAGATCTGCATGGAGGAATGGGCCAACATACCAGCAACAGTGTGTGCCAACCTTGTGAAGACAGAAAACGTCTGACCTCTGTCATTGCCAACAAAGGAGATATAACAAAGTATTGAGAGGAACTTTTGTTATTGACCCTGGCGGTGTAGTGTGTTACTGATGATAGCCTTTGTTACGTTGGTCCCAGCTTTCTGCAGGTCATTCACTAGGTCCCCCCCGTGTGGTTCTGGGATTTTTGCTCACAATTCTTGTGATCATTTTGACCCCACGGGGTGAGATCTTGCGTGGAGCCCCTGATGGAGGGAGATTATCAGTGGTCTTGTATTATTGCTCCCATAGTTGATTTCTTCACACCAAGCTGCTTGCCTATTGCAGATTCAGTCTTCCCAGCCTGGTGCAGGTCTTTGTTTCTGGTGTCCTTCCACAGCTCTTTGGTCTTCACCATAGTGGAGTTTGGAGTGTGACTGTTTGAGGTTGTGGACAGGTGTCTTTTATACTGATAACAAACAGGAGCCATTACTACAGGTAATGAGTGGAGGACAGAGGAGCCTCTTACAGAAGAAGTTACAGGTCTGTGAGAGACAGAAATCTTCTTGTTTGTAGGAGACCAAATACTTATTTTCCACCATAATTTGCAAAAAAATTCTTTAAAAATCAGACAATGTGATTTTCTGGATTTCTCATTTTGTCTCTCATAGTTGAGGTCTACCTATGATGACAATTACAGGCCGACCTCATCTTTATAAGTGGGAGAACTTGCACAATTGGTGGCTGACTAAATACTTTTTTTCCCCACTGTATCACATCCTTTACCAGATTTCCGGCCGACGGGACATCACTTCTGCTGTGGACGGGGCTAGAAGTATTTCCGTCCCCAGCCCTTGTGCAAACTCCTGAATTCACCTCATCTGTGCAGGCGCCAGGAAGAGGACTACTTCTTTCCCATCCACAGCTGAAGTGGCATCTCTTCCATAGCCCAGGCTGGACACGACATGACCTGGTTCTCAAGAGACCAATCTATGCATTTTTGTAACGGCGGGAGTCCCACAGGCATGTCCGGTGTAAAGATGGGTTCTGGAAAACACCTTTAAAATGGTTCTCCATGATGGACAATCCTTACTTGTTAGAAGAGTCACGTGACCATTAGCTATTCTGTAAGTCTCCTCCTTCTGGGACCACCAGCGATCAGCTGTGATCTTTTTGGGAAATCTGGCAGTAAAGGTGGACTTTGAAGAGCAGTCTAAATCCACCTTAAGGCTGGGGCTACACGGTGATCTTGGGCACAACATTGTTGGGTTGTCTGTGTAATACAGGAGAGGTCCTCCAGTGTGAGAGATGATCTTTATAACCGTTCTCCTCTCTGGCCAAGAGATGAAAATCCAATACAGTTCTCTAAACTGTAGAACCCCTTTAATCTCTTTGCAGTATATACAGTATACACAGCGCTGCAAGCTGTCGTACATGTGCGGCACAGTGATAGAGCGGACTGAGTCTGTGCCCACAGCAGCGGGTATGAGCTGTATATTACAGCAGACGCTTTGCTGCAGCTAGGGCTGCAACGATTACTAGAATCAATAGAGTGACTCAACACAAAAAAATCCTCAATGCAAATTTTTTGCATCAAGGATTAGTTTGTGTCATGTGACCACGGAGCGGGAGTGAATCGCTTGCTATTGCTCATGCCCCATGGTCGCCCCCTGGCCGGCACCGCACTGCATCCTGACACGTAAGTGCACACTATGACCTGATGCCGTTGGCGCTGAGGACTGATGGCACAGAGGACAGATGGCAGTCGGAGGAGCTAATGGCACACAGGACTGATGGCATTGGGAAAGCTGATGGCACAAGGGACTGGGGGAGCTGATGGCACAGAGTACTGATGGCACAGAGGACAGATGGCACTGGGGGAGCTAATGACACACAGGACTGATGGCACTGGGGGAGCTGATGACACACAGGACTGATGGCACTGGGGGAGCTGATGACACACAGGACTGATGGCATTGGGAGAGCTGAAGAGTTTTTATAAAGGAAAATATTCCTTTTAGTTTTTTTTCTTATTAGAGTGCTTGATTTATCGTTGGATTAGTTGATAGAATACTTGATTACTAAAATAATCGATAGCTGCAGCCCTTCGGGGTCGGAGGTGACACTGATCCTGGCCGTTTAACTCCTTATATGCCTCGATCGATAGTGACCAGGCTTCCTCTGTCCCATGACACGACGGGTGCAGGATGAAATTGGGTCGCTGTGCCATCTTATTGTGTAGGTCTGTGTGTAATGAATCCATACAATATGTGACTTTCACTTTTTGAATTGAATTCCTGAAATAAATTAACTTTTTGAAGATATTCTAATTTATTGAGCTGCAGCAGTACACTGCAATACGGAAGAGCAGTGAGCTGATCACATGACCACTTCCTTAGCTGATTTTTTAAAAAGTTTAATATGTTTAAAAATATTTTAAAATACACAACTTTTTTCCCACTAAAAATCTCAAAGTAAAAAAATTATGTCCATAACGACCTGAACAATAAAGCGATCTTGCTGTTTTTGTATTCAGTTGCATGTGAGCAGTTGTGACCTATTATCAGCCATTTCAGGCTGGGAGGGGTTAACTAGAGTTTTACAATAGGGTGACTGAGAACGACAACCACATTGGCTGCCATTCTGCTTCCGGAGGGTTGTCACTTACCTTCTCTGGAGTCCTGAATAGAAAAATCTGCTGCCATACTGCTAAAAAAGGGCCATTAAGGAGTTAAATCTGGGTGACAACCCCCTTGACAGCAGCCGTGTTAGTTGTCACCCAGCTTTTGTGGCTGAATAGAAATTCTAGAAACAATGCAGATAATTCAAAGGTTTATCATTTGCTAGTAATTTCTTGACTTTCACGGTGAGGGTTCTTTAAAAGGCGTGCCAGGAAACTTCATCAATGGCCTATCCTGATCGATGACTATTCCTGGAAACCCTCTTAAAGGCACAGGACACAATAAATGATTCAATGAGAGCTAAAAAAAATTCTTTATTGCTCTGCTGTTGTTCTGCAGTTGAGTTGATTTTGGAATGTTCTCCTTGTAGTAATATCTCATAGACCCCATCCCATTGTACGATAAACAAGACAAACAAATTTATCAAATTCAGCATTAACATTCTGGAAAAAAAATCATCTTAAAATGCAGCTTGTTCCCATTCGCAGCCCTTTATATTGTATAGTATATACCTGATATGTGAATTCTAAACCTCTCGTCTACAAGCACTGGCTTTACAATCATTGTATGTACAACTTGTAGGAGCACGAGTCAAGAGCCGAGAAATTTACTATGTTTGAAAACCTTACTTGGGTAAAATTGCACTTAAAGGTTCTCCACCTCTACTGATGTCCACAGATCAGCCAAGGCTTCACTTTGGCTCCACCTCTTCAACCAGAGATCAACTTTGTCTTCACCTTTTATAGTAAAGACCCATCTGAGCTCTTCCTTTTCAACCAAAGCCCAAAGCCCCTCTTTAACCAAGACCCCGCCTTGACTCCTTTTCTTCCTTCAACCAAGGCATCTTCGCTCAACATCTTCAACTAAAGCCCCATTTGGCACCACTTTTTCAACGATTGCCCCACCTTTGTTCTAACTATTCAACCAGAACCCACCTTGGCTTCACCCTTTCAACCAAGGCCCCACTTTGGCTCCACCGTTTTAACAAAGGCACAGTCTTGCTCAAACTTTTCAACCAAAGCCTCACTTTGGCTCTACCTTTTCAACCAAAGCCCTCCACTCTTTCAACAAACTCCCCACATTGACTCCACCATTGTATCTAAGGCACTGTTTTGATTTCACCCTTTCAGCCGAAGCCCCACTTTGGCTCCACTCTTGCAATTAATCCTGCCTCCTTAGCATCGCCTTTTCAGCCAAGGCCTTACTTTGGTTTCACCTTTTCATCCAAGACTCCACTTTGACTTTCACCTTTTCAGTCAAGGTTCAACCACAGCCCACCTTTTTTAGCCAAGGCCACACTTTGACTCTACCTATTCAATTAGGCCCCCTCTTTTGCTCCAATTTTTCAACAAAGGGATCCACCTTAGCCCCACCCTTTCCACCAATGCCCCAACTTGACTCCACCCTTTAACTAAGGCACACCTTTACTCCACTTATTCAGTCCCACTTTGACTCTACCTTTTCAACCAAAGCCCTCCACTCTTTCAACAAACTCCCCACATTGACTCCAATGTTGTTTATCTAAGGCACTGTTTTGATTCTGCCCTTTTCGCCAAAGCCCCACTTTGGCTCCACTCTTGCAATTAGGCCTGCCTCCTTAGCATCGCCTTACTTTGACTTTCACCTTTTCAACCAAGGTTCAACCACAGCCCACCTTTTTTTAGCCAAGGCCACACTTTGACTCTACCTATTCAATTCTGTCCCCTCTTTTGCTCCACTTTTTCAACCAAGGGACCCACCTTAGCCCCACCCTTTCCACCAATGCCCCAACTTGACTCCACCCCTTTAACTAAGGCACAGTTTTGCTCCACCTTTTCAGCCAAAGTCCCACATTGGCTCCATCTTGTCAACCAAGGACTCACTTTGTTCTCACCTTTTCAAGTCAAGGTTCAACCAAGGCCCACATTTTTTTTTTTTTAACCAAGGCCCTACTTCGACTCACCTTTTTTTTTTTTTAACCAAGGCCCTACTTCGACTCAACCTTTTCAGTTAAGATCCCTGTTTTGGCTCCACCTTTTCAACCATGGCACCGTCTTGTAACCAACCAAGGTTCCTTTTGGGCAATAGTCATATTTTCTACGCGTCTACTGTAGATCTATAAAAAATAATCTCCCATTTTAAATAGACAATACCCCATCTTGAAGCTTAGGGTCAATGCTTCAGTGTACATTGTCCATTAAGGTCACCATTTGGCCTCATCTCTTTGAAAATGTCATCAGTAGTTTTGAAGACAAGTCATCTACGTACAGTTCATCTAGTAGCAACTGGTCCCGTGGAGGCTCCGAGCAGCCAAACATTTGTTATCTCACCCTCGACCCTTCGAACAATGAAGGAGTGGAGACATTGAGTGGAAGACGATTATTCAGTGGTAAACAAAGCGACGGAGGAGTCCGAGAGCTTCAAGAGGACCCTCCAAGTATCTCGTGTTGTCCATGTCAGTGTGACAACTGCGGAGACTCTATAGCTGTCAAAATTAAACGGCTAATCTCATCCAGTTTCTTGTCCAGTTGGTCGATCCTCTTCTCCAGGTCTTGGTGTGAGGAGGTAAAGTTGCAGTCAAGGTCGGTCATGATCATCTGCATCTGGAGAACATACAGTAGGACATCATTGAAGGACACCCATGCATTCTAGTTTAAAGGACCTCATACCTAACGTGTTCTACTTACTTTGGAAATGTCCACCATGGCATTGACCTGATCCTTCAGATTTTTGTGCTTTATCCTTCTGCGGCGGAATCTGCATAATTAAATATATACAGACATGACTAAGTCATTAAAATACAACATACTCTCATTTCCTGCACTATAAGACGCACTTTTTTCCCCAAAAAATGGGGAGCCTTATATGCGAATACCAGTGAGCGCTTCCCTGATTAAGCACTAATTAGTACAGTAGGATCTGCAGAGGAGAATATAGTGGTGCTGGCTTTACTCACCACTCCCTGGTCTTCTCTGGGCGCCAGACTGTGCTTTTTCCTGACAGTGTACAGTGTAAGGATGTAGTGTGCATAAGCGTGAAGTATGACCTGACGCTGTGCAACGTCCGAGCACAGCGCAGCAGGAACAGACGCTGGATCTCTCAAGTGGCAGCGCCATTTGGAGCAGGAGAGGTGACCTTTATTTATTTTTTGACTGATCTGAGGTCTCATGAAGACTGAGGATCTGATCTGAGGTCTCATGAAAATTAAGTCGTCTGATAAAGATTGGGGGTCTGATCTGAGGTCTGATAAAGATTGGGGATCTGATCTGAGGTCTCATGAAGATTGGGGGGTCTGATCTGAGGTCTGATGAAGATAGGGAGGTCTGATCTTAGATCTGATGAAGATTGGGGGTCTGATCTGAGGTCTGATGATTGAGGGGTCTGATCTGACGTCTGATGAAGATCGGGGGTCTGATCTGAGGTCTGATGATTGAGGGGTCTGATCTGACGTCTGATGAAGATCAGGGGTCTGATCTGAGGTCTGATGATTGAGGGGTCTGATCTGAGGTCTGATGAAGATCGGGGGTCTGATCTGAGGTCTGATGAAGATCGGGGGTCTGATCTGAGATCTGATGAAGATCGGGGTCTGATCTGAGATCTGATGATTGAGGGGTCTGATCTGAGGTCTTATACAGATTGGGGGTCTGATCTGAGGTCTGATGAAGATCAGGGGTTTGATCTTAGGTCTGATGAAGATCGGGGGTCTGATCTTGGTTCTGATCTGAGGTCTGATGAAAAATATTTTATTTTCCTCCTTATTGTGCAGAAATACTGTACATTTAAAGTAAAATAATTTTAAGAGGTAATAATCGCAGTCACGCTCCCTAATTACCCCAGTGCAGGGCCCTCACAATATCGCCTAATGCAATCCTGAATGTGGCTAATGGTGACGTGAAAATGGAATACAGTGAATTATCCAGTCACATGTACAACACTAATCGTCTTCTCCTTCGTACACAGCTCTGCTGACCTGCATATATTATTGGTGATTGCCGGTGTGGAATCCAGAGTAAATTACCGCACTTCCGATGCTGCTGTTTTACTTACACTGTGCTGTGCCAAAAGAGGGATTATATAACCCCGGAGGGCGTGTCCCACAGCGACGGTGATAGATATTTCTGAAGGACTTCTTCCGTAATATGTAACAAGGAATACACATGAGGACATAGTGCGGCTCGCTGCCCCTTTCGATCACACTATAGCGTGGGGCTGCACTCTTTAGTACGAATGTCCCCAGTGTAATACAGGACAGCTCTGAGCCACGAGGGATTGGCGTCCTGCATTACAGAGGACACATGCATGAAGATTTGACTCTACAGGATCGGATATCAGGTACTGCAGCACCGCGCTTCATGTGACCAGCGTGCCCCATAGGAATGGTCTTCGAGCACCCGCTCTACATGGAGACTCTCTAGACTGCGCTGTATCCTCATGTGTATTACTTGTCGCATATCCATCACCATCGCTGTGGGACACGCCCCTCCGCGGTTATATAATCCCTCTTTTGGCACAATACAGTGTAAGTAAAGCAGGAGCACGTGTGTCAGAACTATCGCTATCGGCAATTGGAAGTACGGCAATTTACTCCACAGTCTACCGGGTTCTACCTGATTTAGGGCTCGTTCACACACGTTCTGCAAAACACGGATGTGGCCTGTGTGCCTTCGGCAATTTGCGGAACGGCACGGACGGCCCAATTTAGAAATGCCTATTCCTGTAATGTTTGCAGGGCCACGGAATGGAGTGAACGGGTCCGCACCCGAGCCGCAAAAAATGCTGCTCGGAAGCGGAACCAAACCGCGGTCATGTGAATGAGCCCTTAGGGCGGGTTCACATCACTGTTTAATTTCCCGTTCTTCTGATCAGAATAGAAAAAAATGGATCCTGTTAAAAAAAACGGATCGTAAGCATCCATTATGCACATTTTACATCTGTTTGAGCCATTTCCGTCTGAGATGGGGGGGAAAAAAAGCGCGGTTTGCAGGACTTTATTTCCGTCTAAAAAAAAGGGATCTCGGACGGAAATGGCTAAAATGGTTGCAAAATGTGCATAATGGATGCTTAGGATACGTTTTTTTTTTTACAGGATCCATTTTTTTCTATTGACGGATCAGAAAATGAAACGGTGATGTGATGTGTACATGTGACTGTATAATTCACTGTATTCCATTTTCACTTCCCGTATCACCACATTTGCCGTTATTGTGAGGACCTGCGTTCGGCTAATTAGGGAGCGTGACTGCGATTATTATTACTATTTCAATCATTGTATTTTCACGAATCAGTGCTATTCGTTTTTGTCATCTACCATGAAAGTCGATTAACGCTTAGTTTGGCTACGACGACGTCAGGGGGAAATTCTTGACTGGTGATTGGAGGCTCCGAACCAATGGCTGAAACAAACGGGCAGAAGTACTCCGGACAGAGAACGGCCATGTGTGATGCGGGGGGATAACCGAAACATGTTTGTGAGGTTGGACGTACATGTGAATAGCTGCCAGCAGCTCCCGCTGGTGCAGGCGGATCTTGGACATTTCCCCCCGCTTAGTGTGTCTGTGGAGCAGCCAGGCCTCTCCCAGGACGTTGGCCGCGGCACCTTTAATCTAAAAGACAAAACGAACACAAACAAAACAAGTGATAAGAAACAAAAAACATGAAGAACGCGCCTCATTATGGCAGGAATGGTGTCCCTCCTCCATGCTTTTCCTACCTAATACCCAGACAGCACGACCATCACAACCGAGGCAGGAAAATCTATTACAGGAGCCCTTCTTAGCGACCACTAGGGGGAGTACATAGCAAACATTGTGATCAATAGGAAGAGCTCAAGCATACTGTGTGACCACTAGGGGGAGCTCACTGCAAACATTGTGATCAATACAAAGAGCCCCTAGCATACTGTGTGACCACTAGGGGGAGCTCACTGCAAACATTGTGATCAATACAAAGAGCTCCTAGCATACTGTGTGACCACTAGGGGGAGCTCACAGCAAACATTGTGATCAATAAAGAGCCTCGCATACTGAACTGTGACCACTAGGGGGAGCTCACAGCAAACATTGTGATCAATAGGAAGAGCTCCTAGCATACTGTGTGACCACTAGGGGGAGCTCACAGCAAACATTGTGATCAATAGGAAGAGCTCCTAGCATACTGTGTGACCACTAGGGGGAGCTCACAGCAAACATTGTGATCAATAGGAAGAGCTCCTAGCATACTGTGTGACCACTAGGGGGAGCTCACAGCAAACATAGTGTGTACATAGGAAGAGCTCCTAGCATACTGTGTGACCACTAGGGGAGCTCACAGCAAACATTGTGATCAATAGGAAGAGCTCCTAGCATACTGTGTGACCACTAGGGGGAGCTCACAGCAAACATTGTGATCAATAGGAAGAGCTCCTAGCATACTGTGTGACCACTAGGGGGGAGCTCACAGCAAACATTGTGATCAATACAGGAAGAGCTCCTAGCATACTGTGTGGACCACCTGAGGGGGAGGCTCAGCAGGTCAAACATTGTGATGCATAGGAAGAGCTCCTAGCATACTGTGGTGACCACTAGGGGGAGCTCACAGCAAACATTCGTGATCAATAGGAAGAAGCTGCGCTAGCATAGCCTGTGTGACCTTACTAGGGGGAGGCTCACAGCAAACATTGTGATATGCAATGAGGAAGAGCTCCTAGCATACTGTGTGGACCATCTGGGGGGAGCTTCACAGCAAACATTGTGATGCAATACATAAGAGGCTTCCTAGCATAGATTGGCTGTGGTGAGCCACTGGGGGAGCTCACAGCAAACATTGTGATCAATACAAAGAGCTCCTAGCATACTCTGTGTGCGCACTAGGCGGAAGCTCACAGCAAAACATCTGTGATCCAATACCAAAGAGCTCCTAGCATACGTGTGACCGACTGGGGGAGCCTCAGCAGGCAAACATTGTTTGATCAATAGGAAGAGCTCTCTAGCATAACTGTGTGGACCCTAGGGGGAGCTTCACAGCAAACATTGTGATCAATAGGAAGAGCTCCTAGCATACTGTGTGACCACTAGGGGGAGCTCACAGCAACACATTAGTGATCAATAAGGCAAGACGCTCCTAGCATACTGTTGTGGACCACTAGGGGGAGCTCACAGCAAACATTGTGATCACAGTAGGAAGAGCTCTAGCATACTGTGTGACCACTAGGGGAGCTCACAGCAAAATTGTGCAATAGGAAGAGCCCTAGCATACTGTGTGACCACTAGGGGGAGCTCACAGCAAACATTGTGATAATAGCCCTATACTGTGTTGATACTGGGGGAATCACAGCAACATTGTGATCAATACAAAGAGCCCCTAGCATACTGTGTGACCACTGGGGGGAGCTCACAGCAAACATTGTGATCAATACAAAGAGCCCTAGCATACTGTGTGACCACTAGGGGGAGATCACAGCAAACATTGTGATCAATACAAAGAGCTCCTAGCATACTGTGTGACCACTAGGGGGAGCTCACAGCAAACATTGTGATCAATAGGAAAGAGCTCCTAGCTACTGGTGTGACCACTAGGGGATACTGTGTGACCACTAGGGGGAGCTCACAGCAAACATTGTGATCAATAGGAAGAGCTCCTAGCATACTGTGTGACCACTAGGGGGAGCTCACAGCAAACATTGTGATCAATAGGAAGAGCTCCTAGCATACTGTGTGACGACCAGGGGGAGCTCACAGCAAACATTGTGATCACTATTGGAAGCTTCTGGCATACTGTGTGACTACTAGGAGATGCTTACAGCAAACTATGAGATCAGAAGGAGAACTCCTGGCATACGTTGTGACCACTAGGTGGAGCTCACTGCATACTAATTGTCATTAAATTCAATGGGAGCTGTAAAAATTCCCATGCATTGAGCTCCCTCTAGTGGTGGCTGCAGACAGATGGAAATTTCATGTAATCAGGTAACTTTTTTACTATTTGAAGCAAGCAGTTGATTTTTGTCCAACCCTCATTAGTATTAAAAACCTATTTATGTCTCTACGCCGCCCTCTTGGCCTTGACTGACAGCTTCACTGTCCTAATATCTGCGGCTGCAAAATCTGGTGGGTGCACTGTGCAGTACCAGGATGGCACCTGCGCAGTACTCTCCCTTCAGTGGGTAAAGTCCTCACTGAGTTAACAAGGGTTTTTAGGACTCTGTACTGAGAACTCTGAGGACCCTGCCCAGGACTCTGGGACCACAGGGAGCATGCGCAAGAATTTACAGATTAGTGAAACTGTCCGTTAAGGCCATAGGGGTGGCATGAAGTGTCATTGGGCAGCATTTACTCAGGAGAGCTGAGCACTTGCCAAGTTGGGTTCCGCCCTCAGGACACTTGCCAGCTCATTTGCATGAAGAACAGAACTTCTCTTTCTTCTCAATAATAAGGCGGTCAGTGGCCACAAATTATGGTTTTTCAAATCTACCCTGTGATGTTCATAGTCTATACTAACCAGTAACCACCCAAGACCACAATAGATATTGGAGAGGCCACCAGAGACACTAGGAATGACATACACCCCTGTAGACCACCAGGAGTATGACCGCTATACAATCACAAAGTGTGTCATGTGGAATGTGTAGACGGAGGGGTATGAAGGCCACTTTTCTCTGTCTGTCCCGGCATCAGCGGAATTGGGAACCCCTCACCCCTCGCCTCACCCTTACAAATCCCACTTTTCCTTTGGAAATTACCGGACCTCACAAGGCCATCTATTGTATTTTTATGGGGAACCGTCTTTACGAGTTTAATCTATGTCATCGCTCACGAGGGCCTTTCAAAAGTCACGTTCTCATAAGGTCAGACCTGGACGACCTCCACCGACTGGTAAATATTGATGCCCCCGATTCTCTCCATGGTGAATCTAACACGAAGCGGTTCGTAAACGGCTCTTTTTCCTGCATGGAAATCTTAATTGCTTCCTCTGAGGAAGCTCAAGTCTTCTGACCCAGCTATAATAAGTAAGTGAAGGTCACGCCCTCCTCGTCACCCTCCCTGTATTGTGTGACTACTAAAGGCACCTTTGGGACCTCGGTAGATTTGGAGATGGATAAAAAGCCTCCACCGCCTGTATTAATAGACTGGCGAGGCCGTTATCGGAAGGTCACAATACCTGCGGCCGCTCGGGGGCCCTGTTACTCCAGTTTCCTTAACTAGTGTATTTTATGGGAACTTTTCTGTGCCCAGCAGAGGAACATACCTTGGAGGGTAGGTGCCCGGGTACATAGGAACATATGTTAAAGGGTAAGTGCCCAGTTACATTAGAGGCTACCTTGGAAGGAAGGTGCGTGGTTACATACGTTAGAGGGTAGGTGCCGGTTACATAGGAACATACCTTGGGGGGGTAGGTGCCTTGTTACGCTCAGTGTTTTACTGACATGACGGATACTCGGAGTTTGGCCTACATCTTATTATGCCAGCTGGCACAATGTTGTGACTTGAAGAGCTCAGAAGATGTCTGAACCCTACAAGTCCATATGGGAGGACACATAAGTCAAGGGGGCACTGTATGGTACTATAGGTCTGGGCACTGTATGGTACTATTTATCTGGGCACTGTATGGTACTATTTATCTGAGCACTGTATGGTACTATTAATCTGGGCACTGTATGGTACTATTTATCTGGGCACTGTATGGTACTATTTATCTGGGCACTGTATGGTACTATTTATCTGGGCACTGTATGGTACTATTTATCTGGGCCCTGTTATGGTAC